>QNTS01003017.1:132994-145744 GCA_003317085.1 Hucho hucho | reverse complement strand
TGCCCTCACCTTCTCCCTATAGGCTGTTTCGTCATTGTTGGTAATCAAGCCTACTACTGTTGTGTGTCGTCTGCAATCTTGCACGCACCCTTGTTGGGCCCCAGTGATGGTGATTGCATCGTCTGTGGACCTATTGGAGCGGTACGCAAATTGAAGTGGGTCTAGGGTAACAGGTAAGGTGAAGGTGATATAATCCTTGACTAGTCTCTCAAAGCACTTCATGATGACAGAAGTAGTCATTTAGTTCAGTTACCTTTGCCTTCTTTTGTACAGGAACAATGGTGGCCATCTTGAAGCATGTGGGGACAGCAGACTGGGATAGGGAGAGATTGAATATGTCCGTAAACACGCCAACCAGCTGGTCTGCGCATTCACTGAGGATGCGGCTAGGGATGCCGTCTGGGACGGCAGCCTTGCGAGAGTTAACACGTTTAAATGTCTTACTCACGTCGGCCACGGAGAAGGAGAGCCCACAGTCCTTGGTAGCAGGCCGCGTCGGTCGCACTGTATTATCCTCAAAGCGGGCAAAGAAGGTGTTTAGTTTGTCTGGAAGCAAGATGTCGGTGTCTGTGAAGTGGCTGGTTTTCTTTTTATATTTAAATATATTTTATATTTGAGATGCTTCAAATAGCCACCCTTTGCCTTGACAGCTTTGTACACTCTTGGCATTCTCTCAACCAGCTTCATGAGGTAGTCACCTGGAATGCATTTCAACTAACAGGTGTGCCTTCTTGAAAGTTAATTTGTGGAATTTCTTTCCTTCTTAATGTGTTTGAGCCAATCAGTTGTGTTGTGACAAGGTAGTGGTGGTATACAGAAGATAGCCCTATTTGGTAAAAGACCAAGTCCATATTATGGCAAGAACATCTCAAATAAGAAAAGAGAAATGACAGTCCATCATTACTTTAAGACATGAAGGTCAGTCAATACGGAAAATGTCGCAAAAACCACCAAGCACTATGATGAAACTGGCTCTCATGAGGACCGCCAAAGGAATGGAAGACCCAGAGTTACCTCTGCTGCAGAGGATAAGTTCATTAGAGTTACCAACCTCAGAAATTGCAGCCCAAATAAATGCTTCACAGAGTTCAAAGAGTTCAAGTAACAGACACATCTCAACATCAACTGTTCAGAGGAGACTGTGAGAATCAAGCCTTCATGGTCGAATTGCTGCAAAGAAACCACTGCTAAAGTACACCAATAATAAGAAGAGACTTGCTTGGGCCAAGAAACACGATCAATGGACATTAGACTGGTGGAAATGTGTCCTTTGGTCTGGAGTCCAATTGGAGATTTTTGGTTCCAACCGTCATATCTTTTTTCAGACGCGGTGTGGGTGAACAGATGATCTCCGCATGTTTATTTCCCACCATGAAGCATGGAAGAGGAGGTGTTATGGTGTAGGGATGCTTTGCTGGTGACACTGTCTGTGATTTATTTAGAATTCAAGGCACGCTTAACCAGCATGGCTACCACTGCATTCAACAGCGATACGCCATCCCATCTGGTTTGGGTTTAGTGGGACTATCATTTCTTTTTCAAAAGGACAATGACCCAACACACCTCTAGGCTGTGTAAGGGCTACTTGACCAAGAAGGAGAGTGATGGAGTGCTGTATCAGATGACCTGACCTCCATAATATCCCCCAATCTCAACCAAACTGAGATGGTTTGGGATGAGTCGGATCGCAGAGTGAAGGAAAAGCAGCCAGCAAGTGCTCAGCATATGTGGGAACTCCTTCGAGACTGTTGGAAAAGCATTCCAGGTGAAGCTGGTTGAGAGAATGCCAAGAGTGCAAAGCTGTCATCAAGGCAAACGGTGGCTATTTCAAGAATCTCAAATATTTGTTTAACACTTTTTTGGTTACTACATGATCCCACATGTGTTATTCGATAGTGTTGTTATTCTACAATGTAGAAAATAGTAAAAATAAAGAAAAACCCTTGAATGAGTAGGTGTTCTAAAACTTTTGACTGGTAGTGTATGTAATAAAACTTAAGATTTTCTGGGCTAACAATGTAAGAAATAATACCTAAAAAAAAAAAAAATACTGCAACATTTCCTAAGTACTAGAAGCAAGGCGGCCCTCTCTGTCGGCGCCATCTTTATTTCACACCAGTACACAGGAACATAGTCCCCTGTCCCCAGCGTAATTTACTCACAAATCACACAGACACACACACACACACTGGAGCAGGGACATGAGAGCGGCCAGCGCCATCTTCAAAGAGCGATTTGAAAGAACACACCTCCGCTGGCCCAGCGTCTCCCCCTCCCTCACCACTCTGCCCACACCTCCCAATATATGTTCAAAGGCCATCCATTAACCTTTCACTCACACAGTCTCTCTGTGATCTACTGCTCTCAGCCAAGGGCTTTGAAGAGCACAGGACCACCACCAGGGAGAGAGAGAGGGAGGAGGGACAGAGGGGGGGGGTAGATAAAGAGAGGGAGGAGGGATGGAAGGAGGGGGTAGAGAGAGCCGGAGGTAGGAAAAAAAAGGTGTACAGAGGACTAGAAAAGAGGGAATACTAGAGTAGAGGGAAGACTAGAGTAGAGGGAGGGGCAGACGAAAGGAGAGGAAGGTGCAGAATGAAGAGAACGGAGAGAGGGAGAAGGAAGCGGAAGAGGGCATAATAGAATCTGGCTAAAAATACTGGAATCAGTTGCCCTTTATGGTTGTGAGATCTGGGGTCCGCTCACCAACCAAGAATTCACAAAATGGGACAAACACCAAATTGAGACTTTGCTTGCAGATTTCAAAAAAATATCCTCTGTGTACAACGTAGAACACCAAATAATGCAAGCAGAGCAGAATTAGGCCGATACCCGCTAATTATCCAAATCCAGAAAAGAGCTGATAAATTCTACAACCACCTGAAAGGAAGAGATTCCCAAACCTTTCATAACAAAGCCATCACCTACAGAGAGAGTCCCCTAAGCAAGCTGGGCCTGGGGCTCTGTTCACAAACAAAAACACACCCCACAGAGCCCCAGGACAGCAACACAATTAGACCCAACCAAATCAGAAAACAAAAAGATAATTACTTGACACATTGGAAAGAATTATCGGCGCCAGAACCGGTTGGTACCCCAATACACACTGGAAGGGGGAGAGGTTAGTAGAGGAGTGGCAGAGCGAGTTCGGAGCCCAGGGCATGAACGCCGCCCACTCCCTAGGCCGATCCTAGCAATAAGACCGCAGAAACCTGCCCACATCCTGGTTCACTCTCTCCCCCTGCCCATTACTCTCGGGATGAAACCCAGAGGTAAGGCTGATCGAGACCCCCAGACATTCCATGAACACCTTCCAGACCCTCGAAGTGAACTGGGGACCTCGATCAGACACTATATACTCAGGCACCCCGTAGTGCCGGAAGACGTGTGTAAACAAGGCCTCCGCAGTCTGTAGGGCCGTAGGGAGAACAGGCAGAGGGAGGAGACGGCAGGACTTAGAGAACCGATCCACAACGACCAGGATTGTGGTGTTTCCCTGTGAGGGGGGAAGATCGGTCAGGAAATCCACCGACAGGTGTGACCAAGGCCGCTGTGGAACGGATAAGGGGTGTAGCTTCCCTCTGGGCAGGTGCCTAGGAGCCTTACACTGAGCGCACACCGAGCAGGAGGAAACATAAACCCTCACGTCCTTGGCCAAGGTAGGCCACCAGTACTTCCCAACCAAACAGCGCACCGTCCGACCGATCCCAGGATGACCAGAGGAGGGTGACATGTGGGCCCAATAGATCAACCGGTCACGGACAGCAGACGGAACGTACAAACGACTAGCGGGACACTGGCGCGGAGCGGGCTCTGCACGTAACGCCAGCTCAATGTCCGCGTCCAGCTCCCATACTACCGTCGCCACTAGGCAGGAGGCCGGGAGTATGGGGGTAGGATCCATGGACCGCTCCTCTGTGTCATACAGCCGGGACAGTGCGCCTGCCTTGACATTCTGGGAACCTGGTCTGTAGGAAAGGGTGAAAACAAAACGGGTGAAAAACATGGCCCACCTTGCCTGGTGAGGGTTCAGTCTCCTCGCTGCCCGGATGTACTCCAGATTGCGGTGGTCAGTCCAGATGAGAAAAGGGTGTTTAGCCCCCTCAAGCCAATGTCTCCACGCCTTCAGAGCCTTGACAACAGCCAACAGCTCCCGGTCCCCCACGTCATAGCTTCTTCGAGAAGAAAGCACAGGGGCGGGTGCTTTGGTGGCATACCCGAGCGCTGTGAGAGCACGGCTCCTATCCCAGCATCGGACCCGTCCACCTCCACTATGAACACCAAAGAGGGATCCGGATGGGCCAGCACGGGAGGCGAGGTAAACAGAGCCCTCAGGTGACCAAAAGCCCTGTCCGCCTCAGCTGACCACTGCAAACGCACCGCACCCCCCTTCAGCAGTGAGGTAATGGGAGTCGCTACCTGACCAAAACCCCGGATAAACCTCCGGTAGTAGTTGGCAAACCCTAGAAACCACTGCACCTCCTTTACTGTGGTGGAAGTCGGCCAATTACACACGGCTGAAATGCGGTCACTCTCCATCTCCACCCCAGAGGTGGGAATGCGATACCCTAGGAAGGAGACGGACTGCTGGAAGAACAGGCATTTCTCAGCCTTGACGTACAGGTCATGCTCCAACAATCGACCAAGCACCCTGCGCACCAGGGACACATGCTTGGCGCGTGCAGCGGAGTATATTAGAATGTCATCAATATTCACCACTACACCCTGCCCATGCAGGTCCCTGAAAATCTTGTCTACAAAGGCTTGGAAGACTGATGGAGCATTCATCAACCTGTACGGCATAACGAGGTACTCAAAATGCCCTGAGGTCGTACTGAATACCGTCTTCCACTCGTCTCCCTCCCGGATACGCACCAGATTGTAAGCGCACCTGAGATCTAGTTTGGTGAAGAAGCAGCCCCATGCATTGACTCAATCGCTGTGGCGATGAGCGGTAGTAGGTAACTATACCTCACCATGATCTGGTTTAGACCTTGATAGTCAATACACGGGCACAGACTTCCCTCCTTCTTCTTTGCAAAAAAGAAACTCGAGGAGGTGGGTGAAGTGGAGGGCCGAATGTACCCCTGACGCAGGGATTCGGAGACATATGATTCCATAGCCGCCGTCTCTGCCTGTGACAGGGGATACACGTGACTCCTGGGAAGTGCGGCGTCTACCAGGAGATTTATCACACAATCACCCCATCGATGGGGTGGTAATTGAGTCGCCTTCTTCTTGGAGAAGGCGAGAGCCAAATCGGCATATTCAGGGGGAATGCGCACGGTGGAGACTTGGTCTGGACTTTCCACTGTAGTAGCACCCACGGAAACCCCTAAACACCTCCCTGAGCACTCTCGCGACCACCTCCATTGCCAAGAAACAGTGGGGTCATGACAAGCTAACCAGGGTAGGCCTAGCACCACGGGAAACGCATGAGAGTCAATGAGGAAGAGACTGATCTTCTCCTTGTGACCCCCCTGCATCACCATACCCAGAGGAGCGGTGGCCTCCCTGATCAACCCTGACCCTAATGGTCGACTGTCTAAGGCAGCCACGGGAACAATAGGAATCCCTAAACTAAGGGCGAACGATCTGTCTATAAAAATCCCAGCCGCGCCTGAATCGACGAGCGCCTTATGCTGGGAATGTGGGGAAAACTCAGAAAAAGTAACATACAAAAACAAGTGTGCAACAGAGGGCTCTGGGTGAGAATGGTGCCGGCTCACCTGGGACGACGCCAGAGTACCCTGCCTGCTGCCTCGATCCCCAGAGGAACCGACCCGGCACCGACCGGCAGTGTGACCTCTGCGGCCACAGATGGTGCACGAGATGGAACCTCCTCGAGTCTCCCTACGCACAGCACCTCCCAGCTCCATGGGTACTGGAGCGGTGGTGCTGGTGGATGGACCCGTCAGAACCCGCTCCGGACGTCCGCGGGTAGCCAGCAGGTTATCCAGCCGAATGGACAGGTCCACCAGCTGGTCAAAGGTGAGGGTGGTGTCCCTGCAGGCTAACTCCCGACGGGCGTCCTCGCACAAACTGCAGCGATAATGGTAAATCAGGGCCCTGTCGTTCCATCCCGCGGCGGCGGCCAGGGTCCGAAAATCCATGGCAAACTCCTGGGCGCTCCTCTTCCCCTGCCTCAGATGGAAGAGACGTTCACCCGCCGCTCTACCCTCGGGTGGGTGGTCGAAGACTGCCCGGAAACGGCGGGTGAAATCCTCGAAGTGGTCCAGCGCCCCATCTCCTTCCTCCCACACGGCGTTGGCCCACTCCAAGGCTTTCCCTGAGAGGCACGAGACGAGGGCGGACACCCTCTCACGGCTCGAAGGAGCCGGGTGGACAGTTGCCAGGTAGAGATCTAATTGTAACCCCTGGCAGCGTGCAGCCGTCCCGTCGTACTCCCGGGGAAGGGTGAGACGAATCCCACTGGGACCGGGTGAAAGAGAGGCGTTTGGTGGAGACCCTGGTTGTACGGGTAGAGGCGCTGGAGGAACTCCCTGTCTCTCCCAACAGTCCATGGTCTGGACAACGCGGTCCATGGCGGCGCCGAGATGTTGAAGCATCGCCGCATGCTCCCGGACGCGCTCCTCCACTCCTACTCCTGAGGCACCTGCTCCTGCTGACTCCATAGTTGGGTGTGGGATTCTGTAGGGGTTGCGTAACTGGTGGCAGAGAAGTCAGGCGCAGGAGAGCAAAACTGGGTAATAATCGTAGTCATTTAATAGACAACTCAACGGTTCAAAACAACACGAGAATAAAAGGGTACTATAACCCGTAACGCACCAGTCAAAATAATGTGCACAAGCACTACAAACAACAATCCCACACAAAGACATGGGGGGGAACAGAGGGTTATATACAAAACATGTAATTGAGGGAATTGAAACCAGGTGTGGAAAACACAGACAAAACAAATGGAAAATGAAATGTGGATTGACGATGGCTAGAAGACCGGCGACGCCGACCGCCAAATGCTGCCCGAACAAGGAGAGGAGCCGACTTCGGCGGAAGTCGTGACACAGCTGAAGACAGACCTGGCTCTCAAGAGAAGAGGCGGAAATTGAGCTGCACTTCCTAACCTCCTGCCAAATGTATGACCATATATGACCATATTTCAAATGTATGACACATATTTCCTTCCGATTACACAAACCCACAAATAATTTCAAAACAAATCCAACTCCCATATCTATTTTGTGAAATACCACAGTGTGCAATCACAGCAGCAAGATTTGTGAACAAACACCATTGTAAATATGTAAATATTTATGTTTATTTATTTTCCCCTTTGTACTTTAACTATTTGCACATAATATGACATTTGTAATGTCTTTATTCTTTTTGAACTTTTGTGAGTGTAATGTTTACTGTTAATTTGTATTGTTTATTTCACTTATGTTTATTATCTAGTTCACTTGCTTTGGCAATGTTAACATATATTTCCCATGCCAATAAAGCCCTTAAATTGAATTGAATAGAATAGGCGGAGTGGAGGGGAGAGGACAGGAGAAGGGGTAGCTGTGGTAGCTGGGAGTGGAAGTCACGAAGCAGGGAGTGGGGGATGAGGGTATAGGGGAGAGAGAGACAGCGAGAGCAAGCAGAGAGATTGGATGAAAATGAGAGAGGAGGGTTGGAGAACAGAGTACTAGTAGGAAGCAGAGAGATTGGATGAAAATGAGAGAGGTGAGTTGGAGAACAGAGTATTAGTAGGAAGCAGGGAGATTGGATGAAAATGAGAGAAGAGGGTTGGAGAACAGAGCACTTGTAGTAGGAAGCAGATAGATTGGATGAAAATGAGAGAGGAGGGTTGGAGAACAGCATACTAGTAGGAAGCAGAGACCGTAACGAGATAGAAAAAGAGAGGCAGGAGGGGAGGAATGGGAGAAACACCAGGATCAACAGGAGATGACGATTGGTCTCCCCATGCGATCCATTGCAAAAACCCTACATACCAGCCCATTACCATAAATATATAGATCCTACAGATTCCCAGCTCTAAAGAAAGGGAAATAGATTGAACCATGGGCAGCAGGTAGCCTAGCGGTGAAGAGCGTTGGACCAGAAACCGAAAAGTCGCTGGTTTGAGTCCCCTAACCGACTACGTGAAGAATCTGTCGATGTGCCCTTGAGCAAGGCTGTAAGTCTCTCTGGATAAGAGCAGCTGGTAAACTGAAATGAAAACTGCACACGAGCCATTACCAACATGCTTTTATGAAAAACGAAAGCATAGAGCTTCATCTCCATTGAACTATTCAATCAGTCTCCACAGGAACAAGAGGAGGAACTGATTCGTGGAAAACCCCCCTGAAATAACAACTAGCCGAGTGAAAATAAAAAGGGAGAGAAGACAGGGAGGAAAAAGGGAAGAGGAAGATGTGTGCGTGTGCCCTACGGGACTGGAGGCCTTTACACAGACTGATCTGAGAGCAAACGCTTCCACCAGTCAGCTGGGGCTGGGCCGCATCGAGACGGATGGGACACACACACACAAACACACACACACACACACACACACGCTATCGGCCTGGTAATGGCCCCTGCCTCCATCAGCGGCACACACACACACAGTGCCTCGCCTCACAGTGCGGTAGCTAAATCTGCGCAGGGTGTCTGGGCTTCATCATGTGTATGTAGTGCAGCTGCCTGCGATGGGAAGTGATGCTTTCCTGCCACATTAACCAGGCCTAATGGGCTTTCAGAACACAACACGGCTCATGGAGGCTGTACATTTGTAACTAGTGGTGTGTGGAATCAGCAGGACAGGGTAGGCATGTCAATATGTTGACAGACAGACTGGGACTGGGAGTGTGTGTATGAGTGTATGTGTGACTGACTGTTGGTATGGGTGGGTGTGTTTTAGTGTTGGTTACTTTATATCTACTCAAAATAAATAGCTTTTTGGTACTGCTGACTAGATTTCACATTTCCCTTGCTTCAGTTGAATCATTTAACATCTATAATATATGGTAGAATGTAAACTTTATAGTGTAAGGGTACACATTTAGCATGTTAGTGGTAGGCCTATTTGTATGTGTAGGGTAAACATAACGTTTACATTACATTTACATGTGGTAGCTGCACTTAATTGAGCATGCCTGGCACAAGGGAACCAATCGAATAGCCCCAAAAGTGCAAACCCCGCCGGTCTGACACTCCAGGTAGGTTCAAACAAACAAATACTATTTGAGCCCAGGTCTGGTTAGGGGTACATTTAAAATGGAGGAATTGTGCCTGTTTGGGGTAAATGTTAGAGTTAGGGATTAACATCAGGATGCCTGGTGGAGCGTGGAGCGGTGTGGAGAAGCAGAGATTGGTGATCCTGCAGGTCTGTAATGAGATGTGATTAGACTGGTACTGATGTCTACTCTAACAGTCAGCACAAGAAGGAGCCAACATCAGGATACCCCTTTCTTCCCTCTACTTCTCTCTTCCCTCTACCCCTCTCTTCCCTCTACTTCTCTCTTCCCTCTACCCCTCTCTTCCCTCTACCTCTCTCTTCCCTCTTCCACTCTCTTCCCTCTACCTCTTTCTTCCCTCTACCTCTCTCTTCCCTCCACCCCTTGCTTCCCACTACCTCTCTCTTCCCTCTAACTCTCTCTTCCCTCTACTTCTCTCTTCCCTCTTCCTCTCTCTTCCCTCTAACTCTCTCTTCCCTCTACTTCTCTCTTCCCTCTTCCTCTCTTCCCTCTAACTCTCGCTTCCCACTACCTCTCTCTTCCCTCTAACTCTCTCTTCCCTCTACCTCTCTCTTCCCTCTACCTCTCTCTTCCTTCTACGTCTCTACCCTCTACCTCTCTCTTCCCTCTACCTCTCTCTTCCCTCTACCTCTATCTTTCCTCTACCTCTCTCTTCCCTCTATCTCTCTCTACCCTCTACCCCTCGCTTCCCTCTACTTCTCTCTTCCCTCTACCTCACTCTTCCCTCTACCTCTCTCTTCAATCTACCTCTCTTCCCTCTACCTCTCTCTTCCCTCTACCTCTCTCTACCCTCTACCCCTCAATTCCCTCTACCTCTCTCTTCCCTCTACCTCACTCTTCACTCTACCTCTCTCTCACTTCCCTCTACCTCTCTCTTCCTTCTACCTCTCTTCTCTCTACCTCTCTTCTCCCTCTTCCTCTCTTCTCCCGCTTCCTCTCTCTTCCCTCTATCTCTATCTTTCCTCTACCTCCCTCTTCCCTCTACCTCTCTCTACCCTCTACCCCTCACTTCCCTCTACCTCTCTCTTCCCTCTACCTCTCTCTTTCCTCTACCTCTCTCTTCCCTCGCTTCTCTCTACCTCTCTCTTCCCTCGCTTCCCTCTACCTCTCTCTTCCCCATCTTTATTGACCTCTCTCTCACTTTGCCTCTATTTCCCTTTCCTTTTTTCCCTCCCCCTCTCTCTCTCTTTCATCCCCTCTCTCCCTCTCACACTACAGTAAACAGCACTCTGAAAGTTAACCTCTGGGTGTGTATGTTTGTGTGCGTGTGTGTGTGGTTGTGTTTGTGTTTCTGTACCACAGCCAGGGGAGTTGATCGATGGAACCATCAGAAAGGGTTTTCTTAATTTGGTCCAATCAAACGTTGCTCAGGGCAGAACATAGATAACACTCAATTGATTATTAATGCATTATTAATATTTCTCTAGTGCCAGGTCACACAGACAGCTGGAGGTGTGGGCGGCACACACAAACAGTCTGCAGACAAACACAAGCAAGCGTGCAACACACACATACATGCACACATTTGATAAATAAGCTTGTGTCCAATGCAACACTGAGTACATCACATAAATACAATGCAGCAAAACCTGGCAAATTAAAGAGAGAAAAAGAGAAAGAGAGAGAGAGAGAGAGAGAGAGAGAGAGAGAGAGAGAGAGAGAGAGAGAGAGAAAGAACACATCAGCAAGCAAACACCCACTCACATTAAAATCACACCTGCACAACCTCTAGCAAGAACACACACATCTCTCTCTCAATTCAATTCAATTCAATTCAATTCAAGGGGCTTTATTGGCATGAGAAACATATGTTAACATTACCAAAGCAAGTGAAGTAGATAATATACAAAAGTGAAATAAACAATAAAAATGAACAGTAAACATTACACTATTCCAAAAGAATAAAGACACTACAAATGTCCTATTATGTATATATACAGTGTTGTAACAATGTACAAATGGTTAAAGTACAAAAGGGAAAATAAATAAGCATAAATATGGGTTGTATTTACAATGGTATTTGTTCTTCACTGGTTGACCTTTTCTTGTGGCAACAGGTCACAAATCTTGCTGCTGTGATGGCACACTGTGGTATTTCACCCAGTAGATATAGGAGTGTATCAAATTTGGGTTTGTTTTCAAATTCTTTGTGGATCTGTGTAATCTGAGGGAAATATGTGTCTCTAATATGGTCATACATTTGGCAGGAGGTTATGAAGTGCAGCTCAGTTTCCTCCTCATTTTGTGGGCAGTGTGCACAAAGCCTGTCTTCTCTCGAGAGCCAGGTCTACCTATGGCGGCCTTTCTCAATAGCAAGGCTATGCTCACTGAGTCTGTACATAGTCAAATTTTTCCTTAAGTTTGGGTCAGTCACAGTGGTCAGGTATTCTGCCACTGTGTACTCTCTGTTTAGGGCCAAACAGCATTCTAGTTTGCTCTGTTCTTTTGTTAATTCTTTCCAATGTGTCAAGTAATTATCTTTTTGTTTTCTCATGATTTGGTTGGGTCTAATTGTGTTGCTGTCCTGGGGCTCTGTGGGGTGTGTTTGTGTTTGTGAACAGAGCCCCAGGACCAGCTTGCTTAAGGGACTCTTCTCCAGGTTCATATCTCTGTAGGTGATGGCTTTGTTATGGAAGGTTTGGGAATCACTTCCTTTTAGGTGGTTGTAGAATTTAACAGCTCTTTTCTGGATTTCTCTCTCTCTCTCTCTCTCTCTCTCTCTCTCTCTCTCTCTCTCTCTCTCTCCATCCTTCCCTCTCTTCCCTACCAATCTGAATCTTAGAGCACCTAAAATTAACCTCCAATTTTCTCTCTCTTTTTCTTTCTTCTTCCACCATATCCCTCCCTCCCTCCCTCTTTCTCTGCTCTCAGTGTCCTAACTGAGAGCACACAGCAGATGGTGTGCTGCTGTCCGTGTGGAAGGGTACTAACACAACACCTCCCCTTCCTTTTAGCTCTACCCCCCTGCCTCCCCCATTTTCCCCGCCACACACACGCCCTGCAGCACCACTGTGGCCCAACCAGGTCACCTGCTGCTGGGGTTAAACCAGCTGGCATCAACACACACACATGCAGGTGGTGCGGGGACACACACACACATGCTCTCATGGTACATAGTGAGAGGTCCCACATATGGCACCATTACATGCAGGGATTCCCCCTCACACACCATGACCAACCATGATTATGAGAAGTAACAATCTGTCCACACACAAGTTGCAAACGCACACACGCAGGCATGCATGCAAGCCCCCACACACGCACGCACACACGCACACACACACACACACACACACACACACACACACACACACTGTAAACCCACTGGCACATTGACAGGATTGGGAGAATGCAGTGCAGTACCAACCTTGAGCAGAGGGGGCGATGAGCAAGGAGGTGACAGCACAGGTACACAGCAGCCAGAGTGACAGCGCCATGCTGGAGGGCGGGGTTAGGGGGAATCTGGGTGTGGTCAGCAGGCACAGGGTCATGGAGAGAGCTCCTCCCACTAACACCTCTATATGAGGTGATCCTACAGAGGAAGAGAGAG
>QNTS01003017.1:111264-128369 GCA_003317085.1 Hucho hucho | reverse complement strand
TCTCTCTCTCATCTTGTATCTAATACAACCCCCCTGTCTCTCTCTCATCTTGTATCTAATACAACCCCCCTGTCTCTCTCTCATCTTGTATCTAATACAACCCCCCTGTCTCTCTCTCATCTTGTATCTAATACAACCCCCCTGTCTCTCTCTCATCTTGTATCTAATACAACCCATCTGTCTCTCATCTTGCATCTAATACAACCTTTCTCTCTCTCTTTCTCTGTGATTAATTTACTGGTTGCCTTGATCCAAGTCAAATAACCTCATTATCCACTTGTATTGGATCAATACTATAATGACGGAGATCATTATTATCTATTTGCTTTAGCGGCAGATAGACATAATGATCTAAAACGGGAGTCATACGTCTTCCTTCCAGACGCTACATGGGGTAGTTAGTGTAACAGGACTGACAGTGGCTGATCATGGCTGGATTGTCAAATCAAAGATTTATTTATACATTTCAGGCAACGCAATGAGCTTCACAGAAAAACATAAAAAATACATTTAAAAAAACAAATATTTACTATTTAGAAACATCAGAGGATAAAAAACTAAATAATAACAGTATAAACTGAAAGACTAAAAAGCACCCTGAGGTAAAACAAAGCTAAAAAGGTATGTTTTAAGAACGTCCACAGTTTCGGCCCCCTCAGGTTCTCTGGCAGGCTATTCCAGAGGCTGGGGGCATAGTAACTAAAGGCTGCCTCTTCTTGCCTCTTGGTCCTAGGCTTCAGGACAGTTAAAAGGCCAGTGACAGAGGACCTGAGGGACCTACTGGATACATTACTAAAAATCACATCTGACATGTATTGGGGTGCACAATCGTGGATTGATTTAAAAACCAATATAATCATCTTAAAACTCACAGGCAGCTAGTGCAGAGACTTTAAAAACGCTGTAATGTGTGCTCTCTGTCCGGTCTTGGTCAGTACCCATGCTGCACCATTCTGTATGTTTTACACTTCACCAATGACTTTCTTGGGAAGATCAGACAGGAGAGCATTTCAGTAGTCAAGCCTGCTTGTAATAAAAGCATTGATGAGTCTCTCTGTATCAGCCTGAAAGAGAAACGGACGCACCTTGGCAATGTTTCTCAGGTGGTAAAAAGCTATTTTGGTCACATTCCTAACGTGTGATTCAATTGACGGACCCATGTTTTTCCCTGTCAACATAGCAAGGCCTCCAGAACCATATCAGACAAGAAAGAAATGGATGGATGTGAATGGACAATTACTTAATAAATGACTGAATAAGTGATTACAATTGGCAAGTACACAGTAGTACACAGTACTCAGTAGGCCTACTGTATTGTATGCAGTTCTCTTGCCACTACAGCACTGTAACTATAGCCTCCATAGACACTACTATACACCCACGCCAATAAACTCACAATCGCCCACGGAGGCAAAAGCAAAATCAATGTCAAGATCAACATGATGAGTGTGAGGTCAAGATATGACCGTGTGGTCAGGTCAATGTGTGGCATGGACGTGCTGACTGAGTGGTGTCTGGTCAGTTTGTGGTCGGAGGCCTATAGATCCACACAGGTGATTTGACTAATGCGACAGCATCTTCAAAAGTTCATTTACACCTGAACGCCTGCCAAATAAACGGCCCTGGCAACCCTCAGTAACTTCATTAGCATTTCAATAGCTTTCAATATGAGCTATGTAACATAAACAACTCAGGAAATGGTGCAAGATGGCGAACACAGAAAGACAAGTACACTCCAACGCTCGTGGGAAAAAAGGCACTGAAGGTCTTTTTAGCTTGACAGTCATGAGTTATGATAGCTAGTTACCTCACGGATAGAAAAGTCATGGTAGTATAAGATGAAGCTCAGTCATTTCGCGAGCGATTAGGATTGATGGTTATACCTCAAATGTTTCAGGGAAAGACTGAGGTCTAAGAGAGGGTAAGTATGAAAATATTTCTTCTATCGAGCCAATTCAACTCAAACATGGATTGTGAGTTGGTACTGTAATTAAATTTGAGTAACAAAGGGAACGGAATGAATGGTACAGTAATTACAGTAGAATCCAGGTCATCAGAGGTCATACGGTACAGTACTTAACAGAACGTCTGCTATGATGAGACGATATCACAAAACAGAGATGTTTCTAAACCGATATGAAAAGACACAAGAAGCGATTACTTCCATAAATTGCATGATCAGTTTAGCTAGCCAATGATGACACTGCTTACAGTAATAGCGTGATCAGGGATTTATTGGAGCAGCAGTTTCTGAGCCTCTTCCCATGTATACACTCTTTTTATACTCTGTATTCTCTGTAATGGTTTTACTTGCTCTGGTGACAGTGTAGTGACAGACAGAGGATCTTTGTATTCCAGTGTGTTAGATCTGGGCTGAGACCAAACCAAACAGCCAGTAAGACGGTGGTATTAAATGTTGGCCAGTAGAGCTACTGTACAGATACATTTTACACTTTAGTCACTGAGCGTCTGCCTCTTTGGTTTGGTCTCAGCCCAGATCTAACACACTGGAATACAAAGATCCTCTGTCTGTCACTACACTGTCACCAGAGCCAGTTCTATCATAGATACTAGACCAGCGTTTCCCAACCCTGGTCCTCCAGTACCCCCAACAGTATACCCAACAGTATACCCAACATTACCCCCAACAGTATACCCAACATTACCCCCAACAGTATACCCAACAGTACCACCAACAGTATACCCAACAGTACCCCCAACAGTATACCCAACAGTACCCCCAAAATCAAATAAAATGTTATTTGTCACATACACATGGTTAGCAGATGTTAATGCGAGTGTAGCGAAATGCTTGTGCTTCTAGTTCCAACCATGCAGTAGTATCTAACAAGTAATCTAACAATTTCACAACAAGTACCTTGTACACACAAGTGTAACGGAATGAATACGAGTATGTACATATAAATATATGGATCAGCGATGGCCGAACGGCATAGGCAAGATGCAGTAGATGGTATAGAGTACAGTATATACATATGAGATGAGTAATGTAGGATATGTAAACATTATATAAAGTGGCATTGTTTAAAGTGGCTAGTGATACATTTATTACATCTAATTTTTAATTATTAAAGTGGCTAGAGATTTGAGTCAGTATGTTGCCAGCAGCCACTCAGTGTTAGTGATGGCTGTTTAACAGTCTGATGGCCTTGAGATAGAAGCTGTTTTTCAGTCTCTTGGTCCCAGCTTTGATGCACCTGTACTGACCTCGCCTCCTGGATGATAGCGGGGTGAACAGGCAGTGGCTCGGGTGGTTGTTGTCCTTGATTACCTTTTTGGCCTTCCTGTGACATCGGGTGGTGTAGGTGTCCTGGAGGGCAGGTAGTTTGCCCCCGGTGTGGGCGGAGCAGTTGCCGTACCAGGCGGTGATACAGCCCGACAGGATGCTCTCGATTGTGCATCTGTAGAAGTTTGTGAGTGTTTTTGGTGACAAGCCGAATTTCTTCAGCCTCCTGAGGTTGAACAGTACCCCAACAGTACCCCAACAGTATACCCAACAGTACCCCCAACAGTATACCCAACAGTACCCCCAACAGTATACCCAACAGTACCCCCAACAGTATACCCAACAGTACCCCCAACAGTACCCCCAAAAGTACCCCCAACNNNGACAAGCACACCTGATTCAACTTGTCAACTAATCATCAAGCCCTTAATGAGCTGAATGATTATTATTTATTGAACCTTAATTAAAAGTCAGTTAAGAAGTCTTATTTATAATGACAGCCTACCCCGGCCAAACCCGGACGACGCTGGGCCAATTGTGCGCCACCCTATGGGACTCCCAATCATGGCCGGTTGATACGTAGACCACTGCACCACTCAGGAGCCCCTGATGAGGTGTGTTGTCCAGGGATACAACTAAAATGTGTACTGTTGGGGGTACTGGAGGACCAGGGTTGGGAAACACTGGTCTAGATGATGACGCTGACTGAAGAGACAGATGTGTAGGGACTTCATGTAGGGGCCTGGGGGCCGTAGTTCTGACTCATTATAACCTCTGGAAGGTAACAGTCTACCAGACTCCATCATAGTGTCTACGCAACTATCAGCAATACAGGGAGGTGTGACCACAGATGTAGATTAAATGTAATTAAATAAATACTCCTTCACCCCTGCAAAACTAATCACTCTCCAAAATGAATATAATTATCCCACTTTTCCTTTCAAAACGTAACAGACATACCATGAAACATCATTATCACCGCCATCTGCGTTGGAGTGCTCCGGAGTGGGAGGCATTGGATGGGCTTTCACTGTCAAACTCCTTTCAGGACATGGAAGAAGGTATGACAGTCAAATGTAATTTCATGATTATGTAAATTAGTAAAAGTGACAATTTAGACACACTTGCCAATGTTTCTGTGTGTGTCAAAATCCCCCATTAACAGAATGCTAGGAATCAGATTATTCCGTAACGAGGAAAGTGTTAGGCTTGTGACGTTGAGTACTGAGGCACAGTTCTGTCTGAAAATGATTATTTGTAGTGTCAAAATACAGTAGGACCCCAAAACACATACTTTTCTCCTGTCTGAATATCACTCTGGTCTTTGTGTGGCAGATATCACCGAATACACAGAATAGTTATACAAGCACTATACTAGGCTGCTACCCATTCATTATGACAGCACTTAGCACTGTACTGTACCACAACGGCCTTAGTAAAGCTGTTATTACCACAACATTAGGATACACTGAAGCAGCCTATTCTGGCTAACTAACATTACAGGTCAGATTAGTTGTTTACAACACTGATCCTGTTTCACGACGGATGGTGAGGCTATCGCTAACGCTACACCATAGTACAGCTAACACTACCACCACCATCTTACGGCTAACGATATCACGGCTCAAGTCAGTGGCATTAGCCATTAGCCAATGGCTAACCCGCTCTGTAACCCTAACACAAGATAACACTAGCGCATTCAGGTTAAATAGGCCTGATGGTAACACTAACACATTTTGGGCAGATAATGCTAACAACAAACAGCACTAGCACATTCAGGTCAGGGCAGATCACGTTGACAATATCACTAGCACATTCAGGGCAGATCATGCTTACACTCTGTATCTATTTACTGGCTAGGCGGGTCTGTTGAGGAGACTGAGGGCTGAGGGGAGCTAGCCCTACTGTAGCAGGAGCTGCAGGCTAGGCTCTTTCTATAATGATACCATTGTGCTAGGCCATGTGCAGATGGAACATCAGACCTCATGTAATGGCCTGTGTATTAAGAGGCGAATGTGTTTGATTACTAACTCTGGCTGAGCAGAGAGCTGTATCGCCGTCGACAGGGAATACAGCCCCGCTGCAAAACCAGAGGGAGACGTAAAAAAAGGAAGCACATTTGAGGAAAACAGAGGGAAGGAGGCGGAGGGAGGAGACATTAA
Source organism: Hucho hucho (assembly GCA_003317085.1). NCBI lineage: Eukaryota > Metazoa > Chordata > Actinopteri > Salmoniformes > Salmonidae > Hucho > Hucho hucho. The sequence continues at coordinate 122,960 of QNTS01003017.1, read as the reverse complement.
ACAGGAGAAGACATTAATGGAACTATGTGCGATAAGAGAATGCAAATGAGACAGGGGAATCTGCAGAGCAGCAGAACACAGTGGTAGGATATCAAACAGAGCTGGTGTCACAGTCAGAGCCAGAGAGGGGAGATGGGGGAGGGAGAGAGAGGGAGGGAGGGGGAGAGAGGACGGGAGAGAGAGAAGGAGGGAGTAAGGGAGAAAGGGAGGGAGATAGAGTAAGCGTGAGAAAAAGATAGAGAAGGAAGAGAGAGAGAGAGAGAGGACAGAGGCAGAGAGCTCCCACTTCACACAACATACTCTCCTGTACCATTCTGTCCCCCTCTAGAAGCACCTCTGTCCTCCTTTCTCCATAAACCATAACACACTCACCTCTACTCATCTCTAGTGACTTTCATCTATACCCATCATATGCTACTGGAAGTGCAGTACCTGACTCTCCTTACCAAGCACCCTCCTCCTGACTGGTACAGCCAATTAGAACACCACCTTTTACAGAGACAGCTGATAGAGAACAATCAGCGGCGCCAGAGCATGTTATCCTGCCCAACCAGACTGAAGGTGTGTGTGTGTTGGGTGTGCATGTGTGTGTCCCGGCATTCGTGTGTGTGTGTCTGTTTGGCTGGCCGTGTGCGTATGGGTGATAGCTGCAGTATCTCTGACACTGCCTGTCAGTCTGCGTGTGTGGTACTAGACACAGAGATAGTCTCTCTCCAGTCAGTCAGTGTTGACACCATGCTACAGGCAGTACAGTGAGGAGCGTGCTCCCTGTGTATCTCTGTGTTGGTGTTCTCTATCACGGCGTAGCCTGTGATTTATAGTTGTTTGAGGGGACGGGGGGAGCTTGTCACTGTTTATTATTACTGATGCAACAGGAGGCCATGCCACCAGCCGTCACCGATGGCAACCGCCACGCACAGGGAGGAAGTGACCTCAGTGCCCACCTGTCTCCTCACACAAAACAGGGCCATGGTGAGCCTCACGATATGCCATTTACACTGGTGACGCTACAGTCTGGGCTCTCTCTCTCTCTCTCTCTCTCTCTCTCTGTTTCTCTCTGTGTTTCTCTCTCTCTGTTTCTCTCTCTCAAATTCAAATTAGAGATACTTTGTATCCCTCATCCCACCCTGTCTACTTTGTCGACATGAATCACATAACAAATCAGTGGAAGTAAATGCATAATTTACCATAACCATTAAGCCTAAATAACAACAAGAGGGATAAGTAACGTCCCTGACATTAATCTTATGAGGCGCCAACCATGGATTATGATAACGTAATAATGGTACTAACACCCCCCCTGTCTCTCTCTCTCTCTCCCTCTATCGCTCTCTCTCTCCCCCTCTCCTGTCCCTGTGTGGCACCAGTTGCATGTGTGTGTGTGATTGGCATGGTGCCACTTAGTGTGCCCACCACACAGCCCAGCCTGATCCATCTTCATTAGGGACAGAGGGGCTGGGAGATGTGTGTTATTATCACTGTCTATTAATCGGTGGAGCTCCATCAGGGCAACACCCCCCACTGCCAGGCTGCCACTGTACACACTACACATTCATACATACATACATACAGGCAGGCAGGCAGGCAGGCAGGCACACACACACACGCACACGCACACGCACACGCACACACACAGACACACAAACACACAAACACACACACACACACACACACACAGTCTATTCACTCTCTCTACTCCACTGTCACCTCTCTGTGTTCTTCTCTCCTTCTCTTTGGTTCCTCCTCTATAACAAGCCCAGCTAAAGACCTTTAACACAGATAATGAACGCTGGCCTCTAATTTGGAGACGCTAGATGATTATTAAAGCTGAATGAAACAGAGAGTCGTTTATCCAGCTTTGGGATTCATTTGAATCAATTTGCACCAACTCTGAGAGTGTGGGTATAGTAGACGCTCACACATGAATAAATGTGTGACTTATTCATGCATACACAGGAACACACACACACAGGGGGCATACACAGAAACACACACATAGGAACATGGGAACACACACACAGGAACATGGGAACACACACACAGGAACATGGGAACACACACACAGGAACATGAGAACACACACACAGGAACATGGGAACACACACACACATCAGGCACTCGCACACAGATGAGCACACCGGGGCACAACATGTGACGATGACCCAGTTTAGATCTGTGACACAAAGTGGAGCAAGGATCGGGAACAAAAAGAGAGTGACATTTTAAAAATAGGCTGACATTCTTTTCATTTCTATTGCCATAAGGAAGCCTCTCCGTCTTCTGTGTCAATACCATCAACTACTAAGTCTACTAAACTTCAATGCACTACTTTTGAACTCCCAGTTCTGTATTGGTTTCTCCGTCTCATGGGAGACATTGTTTTTCACTGAGCATGTGCCAATTACACGAGCGTGTCTGTCTATGGTGTATCTGTGTGTACACATGTCTATCTGCACGTGTGTGTGTGTGTGTGTGTGTGCGTGTGCATGTGTGTGTGTGTGATGTATGCAGTTTGATGGTGCTGACCCCGTTCTGCCTGTCAAGGTTCCCCAGCTCAGGGTTGGTGGACAGAGAGGAGATTCTGACACAACAGGCCTGTCTGATGTGCCCTTCTCACTCATACAGGCATCACTCACACAGGAATCACTCACACATGCATCACTCACACAGGCATCACTCACACAGGCATCACTCACACAGGAATCACTCACACAGGAATCACTCACACATGCATTACTCACACAGGCATCACTCACACAGGCATCACTCACACAGGAATCACTCACACAGGCATCGCTCACACAGGCATCCCTCCCACATACGCACGCACACACACACATACAGACCAGCAGCAGCCTCCATGGCCATCACTCAAGCCTAATTAAAGGAAGAAACATACAAGTCTGAGTATAAACACACGGACCTGCTCTGCCGATCTGAACTCCTAGCGAGGCACAGCCAGCGCCCATGATCCATTTGTAACCCCTGAATCAGTCATGGACAAATGACTTTTCCTGTACACACATTTATACCTCACTTGAAAAAAAGTCTGAAGTGCATGTGGTAATATGGACTAAAAGCCTGGCTCTTGCATACTGTTGCTGACAGGTTAGCACGAAAGTCTATATAGGGCCACAGCACGCACACATACACACACACACACCTCCCTTCCAATCCATAGAAACGCACAGCACCACCCGTCCACCCAGACATTGTTGGGGCAGCCACCGTGGCATTACCACACCCATCCATCCATCCCTCTCCTCATCCTCCCCTCCTCTCCTCCCGCTTCACACACTCCTTACCCCCCTCCCCTCCTCCCTGGGGGTGGATAAGAGGATGGTGTTGGTGTGCTGGACTGGTTATTAGAGAGGAGCGGAGGGAGACACAGCCCACAGCCCCAGTCACACAGTAACAGGTGCTGCTGCTTTCCACTGTCTGCTCTTGTTAATTACCAACAGAGTGGTGCTGGAAGGCTTTTCTAGGAGGCTATGAGGGGAGGGCCCATTAGAGCATGGAGTGGATCCAGAGGGTCTGTTCTCTTCTCTATCTGCCTCCCTCCTAATGCTCACGGGCTGAGACTATACACACACACACACACACACACACACACACACACACACACACACACACGTACGCACTGTAACACACACACAAATTATCCCACCTGCACACACACACAAACACACACACACACAAAGTCACACACACACACAAATTCACACACACACACAGTCACACACACACACATTATCCCACCTGCACACACACACACACACACAAAGTCACACACACAGAAATTATCCCACATGCACACACCCAACCATACAGTACCTTTACACACCCCTCCCACCTCGACTCCTCTCCCTTCCTATTTCAGTTTATTTTGCTTTCTTTTCTCTCATTTCTCCCTCCATCTCCCCCTGTCCCCTATGGCCTGAGCACATCAGTTCATCGACACATTCTTTCTGGCCGGCCAGTCTCCATGGAGCCTGGTGTTTCATGTGACCTTTCTCCCTTCTGTTCCCCTGGTCCCGGGCGTCTGGTCACTCTGTCTGAATCAGTCCCTCTCTGCTACTCTGCCATAGCTACTTTGTTAGCTATGAAGGTCTGCCAGAGAAAAGAGAACTAGCAGGATAAAGACAGACAATAAAATAACCTCTAGAGAGATGTGCGGTTTGTGAGAGAAGTGGTGGCAGACCACACTATAGTAGAGTACTGTTTGTACTTGTCCTCCACCTCATCCCTCCAGCCCTCTGAAGTGAGAGAGTCCCTCTCCTCCTCCTCTTGATCCTATTTTCTCCTCTTGTCCTCATCATAGAGTACTGTTCGTACTCCTCCTCTTCCTCTCCACATCCCTCCATCCCTCTGCAGAGAGCCTCCCTCCTCTCCTCCTTATCCTATGTTATCCTCTTGTCCTCATCAGATCCTATTCTACCTCAGGAGCTCTTCATTCCCATCAATAATGAAGGAGGTTTTTCACATGGCTGAAAAATAAATAAGTCCCGGCCAATCAAAGGGGAGTTTACAGCCGTTCCTGGAGGCTATCGACGACCAATGGGAGAGGAGCTAGGGCTAAAATGAGATCCGAATGGTGCCGGTACTCTGATCTCATTTAGAGACCAAGTAAATCATTTAGACGCCATGCTTTGACTGCAGAATCCTCCTTCCACCACCAACACACCCTCCCTTCTCTCGTCTCTGTTCTTCACAGGGGAGGGTCGGTGAACCAAACAAAAGCCCTGTTTCTCTTTGGTATAAGAGATAAAACGCAAATAGACGTGCTGCTCTGACAGAAACACTCATAAATGGAAGGATCCTTAAAAATAACTAAACACATGTAAATGAGCGTATTAGCTGAACTTGGTAATGAACAAATTATTTATAGAGGGAATTTTTTTGTTAATTTGGAATGTGGTTGTTTTGTTTATGAGCTAATGATATATTAATGACACAATAATCTATAGCAATTACTATCGATAAAAGGACGATAATAATTAATTGTAATGAATGTATCTGTTTCTATTCCATTGATTTGTTCATGTGTCATATAGACTCAGCCAGCGAGGCTGTACCCAATGTTTAGATCAATGATTATCTTATCTGACTTTCTTATCTTACTGTAGCTATTTTTCAAATCATGAGCTGCATTTAAAACAGCTCTCTATTACAGCTAGAAGGTTTTCTCTTTCTCTTTATAGCCCACCGTCCTCTCTCGCTCCCCATCTCTCTTTCTCTCTCTCTCCCCCATCTCTCTCTCTCTCCCCCATCTCTCTCTCTCCCCCCTATCTCTCTCTCTCTCTCTCCTGTATCTCTCTCTCTGACCTGCGCAGGTCTCACCTGCCTCTTCTCTCTCTCTATGTCTCTCTCTCTCCCCCTATCTCTCTCTCTCCCCCTATCTCTCTCTCTCTCCTGTATCTCTCTCTCTCTGACCTGCGCAGGTCTCACGTTCCTCTTCTCTCTCTCTCTCTATGTCTCTCTCTCTCCCCCATCTCTCTCTCTCTCTCTCTCTGACCTGCGCAGGTCTCACGTGCCTCTTCTATCTCTCTCTGTCTCTCTCTCTCAGCCAGCGGCCAATCGATGGATGGATCTGACTTCACCCTGACTCAATAACCCCCTCATGCACATCCTCTTCCTCTCCTCCGGGGCGTGTGTGTCTGTGTGTGTGTGTGTGTTTCTGTTTCTGTGTCTGTGTGTCTGCGTGTGTGTCTGTTTGTGTGCGTGTGCATGTGTGTATACATGTGTGTGCTACATGCAAGTGTGTGTGCATGTGTGCGTGTCTGTGAGGAGGGGGAAGATGTGTGAGTGTGCAAGAGAAAAGAAGGTTTGCTTTTTGGGGTTTTTGGCAGAGATTAGTGTGTGTGTCTGCCAGCTCCAGTCTATCAGCCCAGGGCCCAGAAGTCACGGCAGTGAGAAAACAGATTGATTTCTCCCCTCCTACACACAAACAATTAACTACACAGCGCTCAATTAGACACACGCTGCAGACGCCGTCAGACAAGCCTTTCCCTCGACCTGCACTCTGCCTTCTTTCCAACTGTCCCACCTCTCCATCCTCCTCCATTCTGGACGTCCATCTCAGGGTGGACATGGAGGATGAGGTGGAAAGAGAGGAGGGGCAGATGGTGGAGGAAGGGTAGGGCTCGGAAGTGTCATCCTAATCCACAAACAAATACATGTTTCCTTGTTAAAGGAATCATTTCCCATGCCTTTTGTCTCACAGCACAAAATGAGCAAAGATTATCTATAATGATGTCGGCAGCCAATTGCTGTCTTATTATCACCATGCAGTCTTCTCACACACTGTTCTCTGGTTAGCATCATTAGCATCGCTAGCTGATTACACTAGCTGGGTTTAGATGTACAGTTGAAGTCGGAAGTTTACATACACTTAGGTTGGAGTCATTAAAACTCATTTTTAAACCACTCCACAAATTTCTTGTTAACAAACTATAGTTTTGGCAAGTTGGTTAGGACATCTACTTTGTGCATGACACAAGTAATTTTTCCAACAAATGTTTACAGACAGATTATTTCACTTATAACTCACTGTATCCCAATTCAAGTGGGTCAGAAGTTTACATACACTAAATTGACTTTGTTTTTCACAATTCCTGACATTTAATCCTAGTAACAATGCCCTGTCTTAGGTCAGTTAGGATCACCACTTTATTTTAAGAATGTGAAATGTCAGAATGATAGCGGAGAAAATTATTTATTTCATCTTTTATTTCTTTCATCACATTCCCAGTAGGTCAGAAGTTTACATATACTCAATTACTATTTGTTAGCATTGCCTTTAAATTGTTTCACTTGTATCAAACGTTTCGGGTAGCCTTCCACAAGCTTCCCACAATACGTTCTGTCCTCCTGACAGAGCTGGTGTAACTGAGTCAGGTTTGTAGGCCTCCTTGCTCACACAAGCTTGTTCAGTTCTGCCCACAATTTTTTTATGGGATAGAGGTCAGGGATTTGTGATGGCCACTCCAATACCTTGACTTTGTTGTCCTTAAGCCATTTTGCCACAACTTTGGAAGTATGCTTGGGGTCATTGCCCATTAGGAAGACCCATTTGCAACCAAGCTTGAACTTCCTGACTGACAAGTCGCTGTTGTAAATGAGAACTTGTTCTCAACTTGCCTACCTGGTTAAATAAAGGTGAAATAAAATAAAAAATGTCTTGAGATGTTGCTTCAATATATCCACATAATTTTCCTTCCTCATGATGCCATCTATTTTGTGAAGTGCACCAGTCCCTCCTGCAGCAAAGCACCCCCACAACATGATGCTGCCACCCCCGTGCTTCACGGTTGGGATGGTGTTCTTCGACATGCAAGCCTCCCCCCTTTTCCTCAAAACGTAACGATGGTCATTATGGCCAAACAGTTCTATTTTTGTTTCATCAGACCAGAGGACATTTCTCCAAAAAGTACGATCTTTGTCCCCATGTACAGTTGCAAACCGTAGTCTGGATTTTTTATGGCGGTTTTGGAGCAGAGGCTTCTTCCTTGCTGAGCGGCCTTTCAGGTTATGTCGATATAGGACTCGTTTTACTGTTGATATAGATACTTTTGTACCTGTTTCCTCCAGCATCTTCACAAGGTCCTTTTCTGTTGTTCTGGGATTGATTTGCACTTTTCTCACCAAAGTACGTTCGTCTCTAGGAGACAAAACGCGTCTCCTTCCTGAGTGGTATGACGGCTGCGTGGTCTCATGGTGTGTATACTTGTGTACTATTGTTTGTACAGATGAACGTGGTACCTTCAGGCATTTGGAAATTGCTCCCAAGGATTTGTTTTCTGAGGCCTTGGCTGATTTCTTTTGATTTTCCCATGATGTCAAGCAACGAGGCACTGAGTTTGAAGGTTGGACTTGAAATAAATCCACAGGTACACCTCCAATTGACTCAAATGATGTCAAATTAGCCTATCAGAAGCTTCTAAAGCCATGACATCATTTTCTGGAATTTTCCAAGCTGTTTAACTTCTTAGGGAGCGGCAGCAGAGGTGACGGTTTTGGAGAGTCTGGCGTGCCCAAAGTAAAATGCCTGCCACTCAGACCCAGAAAATAGGATATGCATAGAAGTTTCTAAAAGTGTTAAAATAATGTATGTGAGTATAACAGAACTGATATAGCAGGCGAAAACCAGAGGAAAATCCATTCGGATTTGCTGTTTTTTTTGTACATGACCTTTTCGTCCAGGCTGCCTATTGATTTCTATGTTAACTAGGACTGAGGCTGCAGTACCTATGGCTTCCACTAGATGTCAACAGTCTTTATACAGTGTCTGGAGGCTCTAGCACTAAGCAGAACAGATAGGAAGAGGAAGTAGTGAAGGGACAACATTTGTCAACAACGTTTCACGGGCGCGAGATTGTGAGCGCGCCCCACTTTATTTTCCTTTCCTATCGTTCACGTTATCGTCCGGTTGAAATATTACAGTAAATATACATAAAAGGATACATAAGGATACATTAAAAATGATGTTTGATTTGTTTGGAGAAAGTGTATAGGTATAATTTGAACGTGTTCTCTTCACGGTTCAATGGGCAAGAGAACACACACTGTTCTCTGGTTAATGTCTTTAGCTTCACTAGCACCGCTAGCTGAGAACGCTTGCTGGGTTTATACGTATCTATCTCTATGGTTCACACACACTGTTCTACAGATGTAGGATATTAATTTGAGCCAGTTTGCTACAGCAGGAATATAATCCTGCAGCAACAGGACATGTGCATTATTATGTGGATAATGTTTTGTAAGGGTTGATACTGTTTTCATTTGGGCAAATCAAGTCTGACATTTTAAATGGAAATTACAAACTTTAGAAGCCTTTTTAAACCTAAAATACACCACAAGTTTGCAACAAAATAATGAAAAAAGTACGATCCTACATCTGAATGGTTAACATATTTAGCATCTCTAGCTAGAGTATGCTAGCAGGGTTTAGACATATCTACCTCTTTGGTTCCACACAATGTTCTCTGTTCAAAGTCCTTAGCATAGCTAGCTCAGTATGCTAGCTGGCTATATATAGATGCTGCTGATTTACAGACATGGGAATTCCACTCATGCATGGAAACCTCTGTATTAGCCACCCATGTCCACCTTGGGGACCCATATCTGCAAAACACATGTTGATCTGCCTTTTTCTGCCGGTAAAGGACAAACATTGTTCCTCATCCCAGCTTCTGTCACTTTTCATTTTCCCCCCAGACACACCCCAGTGAGCAGCGCTCTGTCTCATACACACTGACACTGTCAGAACCAAGTCTACAGCAGTGTTTCCCCTGCCACATCAGTGCGGTGGGCCCCCCTGCCAAGGCTCTATTATCCCTCTGCCAAAATTAATTTGGCCTCTAATGTTTTCAATTGAATGTTATTGATGTCTACAGCATTCACATGCAATTATGCAGTTCTCATAAAAGTTTCTACTCTCTCACAACCGAAACTACAGTATTCCATTAAATTACATTCAACATTTAAATTCTGTATTTGTTTTCAGCATCCTTCTTATGTGAATCATTTAGAGTCTGTTTAATTTACAACCAATTATGGACTTTACTTGTTGATGCAAGTGATTATTTATTCATTATTTGCAATGCAGGCATTTTAAAGTTTGATTAGTAAGCGCTTATAACAGAATATAACCAACTTCATTAGTAGGAATCCACATCTACAGCACACTGACAAAAACAGATTTAAAAGGTGACCTCTTGCCGTTGTGTCAGTCATTGTGATCCATCAGCTCCCACTGCCACAAGAGAGAGACTTCGTCCAAAGAAACAGGAGAAGATACTCTTATCACATCTGGAGGTACACGCCGAGGATAACACCTCTAGTAACATGTATACACAACCTCCCTCCCTTTCTCTCTATCTGCATTAAAAAAAATCAAGGTTTAGTGCGTGGGCTCCCTCTGTTCCGTTGCGTCTGCCGTGATGCCATGACGTTCCACTCAGCTCACCCTGCCCCAGTGCTTAATTTGTAAATCAGGAGGGTGACCTGAGGGTGACCTGGGGAGCTCTGAGGTACAGGAACGCAAGAAGAAAAAAAATCACATTTATAATAAAGCATTGCATGCATATCATCACATTTTGCATTGGGGCATAGAGCAGTAGAGTAGAGGCACTTACAGAAGTTGCACACAAGTCCTACATTATAGTGGCCTAGGGTCCGGGGAAAATGTGTGTCTTTTATAAATGCATTTCATGCAATTCTACACCATTTTACATGACGGGAGACATTGGCAGAATATTTTTTATACTGCACAAATGATCGAAATGATCGGCTACTTTGACAAACTGATAATCTGAGATCAATAAAATTAGCTAGTGTTAAATCCATCAACAGCCCAGGCCCTTATTGTAGGCTACAATATGAGGAGGAAATTATAGTCCTGCAAATGCTTTCCAGTTTCACTGATTCACCCAATGTATATAATACATGGGCTAAAAGCTTATTCCCTCTCTTGTTTTACTTTGTAAAACAATATTTGGAGTTTGATATTTTTATATTTTGTTTCTGAACAGCAGCAGTTCTATAACTGGCAAATTTATTTCAGTTTATCAGGGGTGATGCAGCTCCTCCAGAACCCTTCCCATGGCTATGTTAATTTTAAGGAAATACAGTTGAAGTCAGAAGTTTACATACACTTAGGTTGGAGTCATTAAAACTCGTTTTTCAACCACTCCACAAATTTCTTGTTAACAAACTATAGTTTTGGCATGTCGGTTAGGACATCTACTTTGTGCATGACACAAGTAATTTTTCCAACAATTGTTTACAGACAGATTATTTCACTTATAATTCACTGTATCACAATTCCAGTGGGTCAGAAGTTTACATACACTAAGTTGACTGTGCCTTTAAACAGCTTGGAAAATTCCAGAAAATTATGTCATGGCTTTAGAAGGTTCTGATAGGCTACTTCACATCATTTGAGTCAATTGGAGGTGTAACTGTGGATGTATTTCAAGGCCTACCTTCAAACTCAGTGCCTCTTTGCTTGACATCATGGGAAAATCAAAAGAAATCAGCCAAGACCTCAGAAAAAATATTTAAGACCTCCGCAATTTCCAAACGACTGAAGGTACCACGTTCATCTGTACAAAGGTACACAAGTATAAACACCATGGGACCACGCAGCCGTCATACCACTCAGGAAAGAGACGCGTTCTGTCTCCTAGAGATTAATGTACTTTGGTGCGAAAAGTGCAAATCAATCCCAGAAAAACAGAAAAGGACATTGTGAAGATGCTGGAGGAAACAGTTACAAAAGTGTCTATATCCACAGTCAAACAAGTCCTATATTGACAACCTGAAAGGCCACTCAGCAAGGAAGAAGCCTCTGCTCCAAAACCGCCATAAAAAAGCCAGACTATGGTTTGCAACTGTACATGGGAACAAAGATCGTACTTTTTTGGAGAAATGTCCTCTGGTCTGATGAAACAAAAATAGAACTGTTTGGCCATAATGACCATCGTTATGTTTGGAGGAAAAAGGGGGAGGCTTGCAAGCCGAAGAACACCATCCCAACCGTGAAGCATGGGGGTGGCAGCATCATGTTGTGGGGGTGCTTTGCTGCAGGAGGGACTGGTGCACTTCACAAAATAGATGGCATCATGAGGTAGGAAAATTATGTGGATATATTGAAGCAACATCTCAAGACATCAGTCAGGAAGTTAAAGCTTGGT
>QNTS01003017.1:91563-104222 GCA_003317085.1 Hucho hucho | reverse complement strand
AGAGAGAGAGAGAGAGAGAGAGAGAGAGAGAGAGAGAGAGAGAGAGAGAGAGAGAGAGAGAGAGAGAGAGAGAGAGAGAGAGAGAGAGAGAGAGAGAGAGAGAGAGAGAGAGAGAGAGAGAGAGAGAGAGATATTGTGTGTGGCCATTAAGAAAAGTACATTAGGTTATATAGTCTGGTTGGAGTCCTATGTAAGCACAAAGGCCATAGAAATAGGATGACTAAAGTGGAACTGACTGGTGTCAGTAAACGTGCTCCTTCGTTTGATTTTAGCTCGTCTTGCTCTGGCTAGCATTAGTTGTTGATCTTGTTGTTGTTGATGTGTGTAACTGAGGGAGAGAGAGCCTACCTTTTCATGGTTGTTTGATCAATAGGAATGTAAAGTTCCCAAATCTAAGTGGACTCCCGTGGTGTTTACATACTTTCAGAAATCCATTCAGGTGTCTTTTGTGGCTTTTGGCAAATACTGTCTAATAATATAAAGTCATGCTGTTGCAACAGCCTGTAACCACACAGTCCAGTTCAACGCGAATGATGGCAGGCCTGTGTGGCAAATGGCTTGTTTGCATAAAGGTCTACTGTAGCTCTGATAGGCGATGGCGCACCGGTCTGCGTAGACTCCGGTCCTGGACAAGACAGATGTTTTTATTAGGTTTTATTTACTGCAGTGTCTATTAACTGTCCAAATGCACGGCCGCTTTCCCACTCTATATTGCTATAGAATTTTCACAAATGCCTTACTATACATAACTCCCAAATATTCTAAGTATTTAAGAAAATGGGAAAATGACAGATTTTAATACCATTTCTATGTTGATGTTGTATTTCTATGTTGATCTCTATTCCTCCAACTTCAATTATGTTTCCTTGTTTGTATGCCTCCTCCTATTCATGCCAGTAATATTTAGTTCCTAGTTTTCCTAGTTCCTAGTCTAATATGACAAATGTGGGTTGTTCCCCCATCCCCAGCCCAGTGCTAAATACTTTTGAGGCCATGTTATTCATCAATGAAAATGTAATTCATTAATCCATTCTCCCATTGACTGCAGGCTAAGTTTACCTTATTATGTACAGAAGACACATTCATCAGTCCCCTTTGTTTGACTGTATGTATTGGATAAAATACATAAATATCTTCCCTCTGAACACACACACAAACAGAGACAAACACACACACACACACACACCACAAGAGGCTGCTGAGGGGTGGACGGCTCATAATAATGGCTGGAATGGAGCAAATGGAATGGCATCAAACACCTAGAAACCATGTGTTTGATGTATTTGATACCATTCCACTAATTCCGCTCAAGCCATTACCACGAGCCCATCCTCCCCAATTAAGATGCCACCAACCACCTCCTGTGACACACACAATTGATGATTTATGATTTATTAGGATCCCCATTAGCCGACGCCAATGGTAACAGCTAGTCTTCCTGGGGTTCGACACAAAACAAATACAGTACAGACAAAAATACTTTACAATTTACATATATTTAAAACATAGAAATTACAGACTTAGATATAATAAAAGATTTAAAAACTACAACTAAAGACACAAATTGACACAAATGTATAAACAAATAAACAATACAACTAAAGCATAATAATGTGTGGGTGTGTTTAGAGTATGTGTTTGTACTGATGGGTTCTGATTTCTTGACTTATGAAATATACTTATTCATTTCACTGAGGGAGAGAGGATAATGTATTACGCTTACATTATGTCAGGATATGTTACTGTTAGCCATCAGGGATCCTCTGGGAGGAGAAGAGACACAGTCTGGTATCAATAACCATGACAGCCGTGAGTTGGGAGGAGTGAGCACTTTGGGGCAGAGGTCAGGTCAGATGAAGTGAGGAAGAACAGATATCACTAAGGTTCTGTCTAGCAACAGAGATGCACTGGCTGTTCAGATGTGTAGGAGGAGACAGTATAGGAGAAAGAGTTAAATATCAGTGCTTGTGTGAATATGTCTATGTCTGTTCAGCTGTTCGATCCTTTGGGATGAATAAACTTGGTTTAAGCTTTCATAGTGTCCGTCGAGTACACAGAGTACACAGCTCACACACACACACACACGCATGCATACACATACACACACCCACACAATATACACAGATACACACTCACAGCGTGGCGGTCCCCGGTGAAGCCCAGGGTCCTTGAGGTCATTGGTGACAAACTGCTGTCTTAATCAATAAAGGCAATTATTGATGACTTACTGATGATCAATGTCTCGTCCCACTCTCTATCATTATAGAAGAGACTGAAATGAATGAGCCACAGAGCAGCCATTATTACTGCAGCCTAAATATACTCTCTCGCTGTATTCACTAGCAGTCAGCAGTACTGGTCTCACACACACAAATGCTCCCGGGCATGTACATGGAGCATGGACTCGATACAACACATCAAATACAAACATACAGTCAAATGAATACCCATATGCCTCACGCTAAATTACACCACCACACACACACACGTGTGAGCACATACAGTATGTACACATGCAGAGGGTTCCTCTGTATGAGGGATATAGCCCACCCCATGGGGCTCTGGGTGAATGATAAACTGGGCCTCCCCTCACACTGAGATGAGAGAATGAGAGGAGGGAGAGGAGGAGGGGGGTAGAGGAGGGAGAGGAGGAGGGGGGTAGAGGAGGGAGCAGAGGGGGAGACCAGCAGAGATGATCTCTGCTCTCCCTGTATCCCTCGCTCCTTCCCTCTCCATCCATCTCTCCCTCCAGCTCTGGACCTCTGCTGGAGAGAGAACGAGAGAGAGGGAGAGAAAAAGAGAGAGTTGGGCCAGCTTGTCTTAGAGGCCATGCTGCTACAAAGAACAGCCCAACAGGAGGGGGAGCTCCAAAAAGTCAAGGCCAGGCAGAGTCCTGGGGCGCTGCCAGGGAGAGGAGGACCACCCCCTACCACCCTACTCCCCTACACCCCCCTCCCCTACACCCCCCATCACTCTACACCCCCCTCCCCCACTGAGAGGACAACACACACAGAGGGAGAGGGAGAAAACAGACTGTAATGGAGACATAAGGAGTGAATGAGACAGCAGCACAGGGGGATTCATCTGCTGGGAGAAAGAAGGGAAGAGGGGGGTGAGCGAGTATACAGTCACAGAGAAATAAAGGAGTTGTCATTGGATTAATGAGAGGAGAGTCAAATGTGGATATATCAAAAGTCCTTTAAGTTGGTGGAGTTGGTGCCTCTAGGACAATTCAGGCAGATATTAGAGGGTATTTTTTACTGAATAATGTGTTTGTTTCATATGATTGTGTAATTGATGTGTATATAGATGTGTATAGTGTAATTGGTGTGTATATAGATGTGTATAGTGTAATTGATGTGTATATAGATATGTATAGTGTAATTGATGTGTATATAGATATGTATAGTGTAATTGATATGTATATAGATATGTATAGTGTAATTGATGTGTATATTGATGTGTATAGTGTAATTGATGTATATATAGATGTGTATAGTGTAATTGATGTGTATATAGATGTGTATAGTGTAATTGATGTGTATATAGATATGTATAGTGTAATTGATGTATATATATAGATGTGTATTGTGTAATTGATGTGTATATAGATATGTATAGTGTAAATTATGTGTATATAGATATGTATAGTGTAACTGATGTGTATATAGATATGTATAGTGTAATTGATGTGTATATAGATGTGTATAGTGTAATTGATGTGTATATAGATGTGTATAGTGTAATTGATGTGTATATAGATATGTATAGTGTACTTGATGTGTAAATAGATATGCATATTGTAATTTATGTGTATATAGATGTGTATAGTGTAATTGATGTGTATATAGATATGCATAATGTAATTGATGTGTATAAAGATGTGTATAGTGTAATTGATGTATATATAGATGTGTATAGTGTAATTGATGTGTATATAGATATGTATAGTGTAATTGATGTCTATATAGATATGTATAGTGTAATTGATGTGCATATAGATATTATAGTGTAATTGATGTGCATATAGATGTGTATAGTGTAATTGAAGTGTATATAGATATGCATAGTGTAATTGATGTGTATATAGATATGCATAGTGTTATTGAAGTGTATATAGATATGCATAGTGTAATTGATGTGTATATAGATATGCATAGTGTAATTGAAGTGTATATAGATATGCATAGTGTAATTGATGTGTATATAGATATGCATAGTGTAATTGATGTGTATATAGATATGCATTGTGTTATTGACGTGTATATAGATATGTATAGTGTTATTGATGAGTATATAGATATGTATAGTGTAATTGATGTGTATATAGATATGTAAAGTGTAATTGATGTGTATATAGATTTGTATAGTGTAATTAATGTGTATATAGATATGTATAGTGTAATTGATGTGTATATAGCTATGTATTGTGTAATTGACGTGTATATAGATTTGTATTGTGTTATTGATGTCTATATAGCTATGTATTGTGTAATTGACGTGTATATAGATATGTATTGTGTTATTGATGTGTATATAGCTATGTATTGTGTAATTGACGTGTATATAGATATGTATTGTGTTATTGATGTGTATATAGCTATGTATTGTGTAATTGACGTGTATATAGATAGGTAGAGTGTAATTGTTGTTTATTGAAGTGTTCATGCAGGGCTCCTCTGCAGAAGAGACTGTGGTCTCAGCATGACTTTCTGCTTAAATAAAGGTTCAATAAAAAACTAAGAGAAGACAACGGCTGATTTGAGTTGAAAGGAGGATGAGTAAAAGAAAGAGTGAAGGGGAGAGGCTAAAGACTGAACTAGACCAATGAGAGGAGAGGCTAAAGACTGAACTAGACCAATAAGAGGAGAGTGTGATTAAGAGAAAAAGACAGATACTTCATGAGAAGAAAATTGGTGGCTTGGGGGTAAAAGGTGATGAGCAGAGAAAGAAAAGAAGAAAGAACAGTAAGGAGGAAGTTCAAGGCAGAAGGAACAACAGTAAGGAGGACGTTCAAGGCAGAAGGAACAACAGTAAGGAGGAAGTTCAAGGCAGAAGGAACAACAGTAAGGAGGAAGTTCAAGGGAGAAGGAACAACAGTAAGGAGGAAGTTCAAGGCAGAAGGAACAACAGTAAGGAGGAAGTTCAAGGCAGAAGGAACAACAGTAAGGAGGAAGTTCAAGGGAGAAGGAACAACAGTAAGGAGGAAGTTCAAGGCAGAATGAACAAAGAGAGAGAGAGAGAAAAGGATGTAAACGAAGAACTGAGGGCCTGAGCACAAGACCTGTAACAAACCTCGAAGAACAAACACATGTTGAAAAGAGGGATGGAATAAAGAGGTGTGGAAAGAACAGGGGAACGGATAAAGATGGAGTGCGGAGGGTGGTCTTCAATCAAAATGTTTTTAAAATAAATTTTACAATTAAGGCCTGCTTGTTAACTTTGGCACACACAAGAGATGACATTACTAGCAGTGCAACGCGTGTCATTAATATAATGATGACAGATTGGCACTCCTTTGGGACCACTGCCTCTGCTCCGTCTGACAGCTGGGCTCCGTGACAACCACATCACCTGACCAGGGTGACATCACCTGACCAGCTGTGACATCGTTACATCACCTGACCTGCTACACAATGTCTGACAAGCAATGGGAGAGTCACAGTTCAATGTCGACAACACAATCTTATAGACTAACACAACGTGAGTAGTTGCCACAGAGAGAGAGTGAAAGAGCTATTCACACTCTCCATATTTCTCTCTCTTTCTCTCTCTCTCTCTTTGTTGTTCATGCAAGGACACAGCCAAACAAATACAGTGAATAAACAGAAACGCCAAACAACAACAAAAAAACCTCATCGATTTATGTAACCAATCCATGAATAGTATGACATTACATACAATGGTATCTATCTATGTTAATATGGGTGGTATACATTCTTCCACAAACACACACTAGCTTGAGGAGGAGTGGCGCGAACATACACACTCCACATTAGCCAGACTCTCTTGTACACTGTTGTCATGACAACCCCGTTAAGGAAGGACACTCAGGCTGCAACTCGGGTAAGATCAAGCTTTCTCTCCTCTTTTCTTCTGTCTCACCTTCCCTTTCTCTCACCGTCACCTCTTCCCATTTGACTCCCTCCATTTTATTTCTCTTCCTCACCCTTTGTCCTGCTCTCCTCCTTTCCTCCTCTCCTCCACCTCTCCTTGCATACCCTCGCTCCTCCAGTCTCTCTCCATTAATATGCCATGTTTTACTCCCCATCCACCTCCCCTCCTCCCCCACTCCTTTCTAGGATACCCTCATAATATATCTATCTATCCCTCTCTTTCTCTCTCTCTCTCTCCCTTGTGCATGGAATCGCATCCCACCAGTGACAGATTCTCTCTCTCTTCCTTCTCCTTCTCTATCTTTCTCTCTCTCTGCCCTTCTTTCCCTCCTTGTCTTGTTCTTTTTCCCTAGCTCTCTCTCTCCCTAACTCTTTCACTCTCTCTCCATCCATCTCTCTGAGTATGGAATAGATTTGGGGTGAGCCAGTCCCTCTCTCTCCCGGTGCCCTCTCCAATTAAAAGGCTGATTTACAGGGTGAAGCAGTTGGAGGGGAGGGCAGCAGGCAGCCACAGAGGAAAGCTTTAATAAGGGATCTGGGCCTGCTGAGCTGCATCCCAGACCACTTGTCTGTCTGTCTGTCTGTGTCTCTCTCTGTCTATATATATATATAATGGTATCTCCCTCTCTCCATTTCTCACTCTACAACCTTTCCATGTATCCCTCCCTCTCTCCCTTTCTCTCCCATGGGATATTGGGAGCTGTGAAAGGAACAGAAGGAAAGGGCTACATGATAACCCAGCTGTGACAAGAAGAAAGAGCAAACCATGTAAGACCACTAACCAAAGACCGAACAACAATCTGTGCTCAATTTGGTGACGCCCCAAAAATTGCTAGAATGATCACAAAGTGTTCAAGCACTAAACCGGTTGGCCAAATTGTTTTTCCAGTGTGCTCATCCAAGCCAATCTTTAAAACATGGCTGCCACATTAGTTCCGGCGCCTCATCCATCTTGTGTGTTTAATCTTGCTGGCATTCCACACACTCTATATCTCTCTAACTGCATAATATCAATTCAACAACGTGTCTCAGCCATATGGTTGTGTTCACTAAAACCTCATGAGATACCACCCCACGTATATGGAGACTACAAGTCTAGTGTCATGATCGGTGTGAAAGGTAGACCAAGGCGCAGCGTGCGTATAGTTCCACATGATTTATTTCAAAAATGGAACGTACAAAAACAATAAAGAATAAACAGACCGTAACGTCAGTATAGCACAACACATGCACTAACAGAAACAATAACCCACAAAGGCAGGTGGGGAAGGGAACAAACTAAATAGGATTCCCAATTAGAGGCAACAACTAACAGCTGCCTCTAATTGGGAACCAACACAAAACCCAACATAAAGTCCCCTAGAAAACCCTAGTCACGCCGTGACCCAACACACCATAGAGAAACCCAGAGGGCTCTCTATGGCCAGGGCGTGACAGTACCCCCCACCCCCCCCAAAGGTGCGGACTCCGACCGCAACCAAAAGTCAATGGGGGGGTTCGGGTGGGCCTTCGGTGGCGGTGGCGGCTCCGGTGCCGGCCCGAGAAGACGCACTGGAGGCCCGGTGCGTGGAGCCGGAACAGGATTCACCGGACTGGACAGGCGAACTGGACGCCTGGTGCGAGGAGCCGGAACAGGACGTACTGGGCTGGGACGACACCCTGGAGGCCTGGTGCGTGCAGCCGGCACAGGTCTCACCGGACTGGGACGACGCACTGGAGGCCTGATGCGTGGAGCCGGAACAGGACGTACCGGGCTGGTCTCACGCACCTCTGGGCGAGTGCGGGGAGCTAACACAGGACGCACCTGGCTGGGCAGACGCTCTCTCTGCGCTTGCACTGCATCTCCCTTCGTGCCACGACCTCTCTCTCATATCCTTCCTGGAACTCCTTGTACGTCCTCCATTCCAGCACAGGTCTCACCGGACTGCTGACACTCTCTTCAGGGCGAGTGCAGGGAGCTGGCACAGGACGTACCGGGCTGAGAGAGCACACTGGACGTACCGGGCTGAGAGAGCACACTGGACGTACCGGGCTGAGAGAGCACACTGGACGTACCGGGCTGAGAGAGCACACTGGACGTACCGGGCTGAGAGAGCACACTGGACGTACCGGGCTGAGAGAGCACACTGGACATACCGGTCTGGAACAAGGACGGACCAAGGAGCAGCGTGTGTTGCGTTCCACATATTTATTTAATGGGAACCGTCAAAAACAATGAAGCAACAACAGATCGTCACATATGTAGCGCATACACTGCACTAACCAAAACAATAACCCACNGACGTACCGGGCTGAGAGAGCACACTCGACGTACCGGGCTGAGAGAGCTCACAGGACGTACCGGGCTGAGAGAGCACACAGGACATACCGGGCTGAGAGAGCACACTGGACGTACCGGGCTGAGAGAGCACACTGGACGTCCCTCTCTTCTCTGTTCGCCCGACAGCCCTATGTGCCCCCCCAAAAAAAAATCTTCGGGTTGCTGTGGCCTCGGACCCAGGCGTTGTCCTCCTTTCTTCCTTGGCGACTCCCGCCAAGGAAGGGTCTCACAGCCCCCCATGATCTCCTCCCAGGTCCAGAACTGCTTCTCCCTGGGTGCACGCTGCTTGGTCCTGGTTTGGTGGGTTATTCTGTCACGATCGGTGTGAAAGGTAGACCAAGGCGCAGCGTGCGTATAGTTCCACATGATTTATTTCAAAAATGGAACGTACAAAAACAATAAACAGACCGTAACGTCAGTATAGCACAACACATGCACTAACCAGAAACAATAACCCACAAAGGCAGGTGGGGAAGGGAACAAACTAAATAGGATTCCCAATTAGAGGCAACGACTAACAGCTGCCTCTAATTGGAACCAACACAAAACCCAACATAAAGTCCCCTAGAAAACCCTAGTCACGCCGTGACCCAACACACCATAGAGAAACCCAGAGGGCTCTCTATGGCCAGTGCGTGACATCTAGAGCTGGCAGACTAATAACCCTACATCCCCATCTATCTCTTGAACCCAAATCCCAGAGCCCACCTGTTTGCCCAAGCATCAACATAATCCCCTACCAGCCATCCAGTCAATCACACTTGATGAGCTCGATAACACAGTGTGTGTCAGAGCACACATCATACCCCCAGAGAAATAAGGCTGGATATAAGGGGAGGGGAGAGAGGGAAGCTGAGATAAGCGAGGCCCAGGGCTAATATGCGGCCTACATGAAGCAGAGGAGAAAAAGAGAATAGGAGGGAGGAACACTGAGAGAGGGAAGGAAAAGGTCAGATGGAGAGGAGGAGGGGAGTAGAGGGAGGGCAGATAGAGTGAGAGTGAGGAGAGGGACTGGAGAGGAGGAGGGGAGTAGAGGGAGGGTTGAAGGATGGGAAGGGCATAACTAGTCAGTTGCACAACTGAATGCATTCAACCGAAATGTGTCTTAACCCAACCCCTCTGAATCAGAGAGGAGCAGGGGGCTGCCTTAATCAATGTCCACGTCATCGGCGCCCGGGGAGGACTGGAAGGGAGTAGGGATAGAAAGAGGGAAGAAGGAGGAATCATTTGAGGCAGAACGACGACGAGAGTAAGACAGGGAGAGGAGGAGAGAGGAGGGGGTTGGATGTGAAGGGAAAAGAGAGGCAGGGAGGAGGAGAGGGAGAGGAAGGATGAGCATTAGAGGGAGACAGAGACATCTGCTGCTATTACACATGGATGTGGCTTCATGAGGCTCGGAGACAGAGAGACGCATATTAGGGCTTTTCTCTCTTCTCCCTGGAAGACTACTCTCTCATACACACCCGACAACTGTGTGTGTGTGTGTGTCTCTCTGTCTGTGTGTGTGTGTGCGCGTGAGACACACACACAAACACACACAAAACAGCTATCAAAATAAAAAGGGAGATATTAGTCCCTCTATCAATGTCTACATATTTGTGTGAGAAGGCATTCCTTACTGTATTGCCTAATAGCTTTTGCATGTGTATCCTTGTGTAGAGTACGTGTGTGCTTAGTATACAGTATGTGTGCTTAGCGAGAGTGTGCCTGTTAGCGTGTGTGCTAGTTTGCTCTTTCCCATCTCCGGTTGGGTTTCACTGTTATGTAGTGTAGTATAGTGCAGCACGGCCCCTTTTGCTGGCTCTGTTCGCTGTATAGGCTTAGCCCTGGGAGAGAGGGAGAGAGAGAGAGAGAGAGAGAGAGAGAGAGAGAGAGACAGAGAGAGAGAGACAGAGACAGAGAGAGAGAGACTCCACGTGTGTCCGAGAGAGAGTGGGATAGAGAGAGAGCGGGAGACAGAGAGAGAAAACGGGGGAGCGAGGGGAGAGAGGGGATCAGGATTTATATTTAGCTCTGTGCACAATCAGTTGGGAGGCCAGACTGACTGCTGCTGGAGCTACTGAAGGAGGACGTTTCACTGCAAGTCACAGAGTGAGGAATTAAAGCACTACTTACATATTCCATCAATACACATTGATTGCGTGTTGGCCAAGAACCAGAGGCACACACACATTAGCAAGAGCTCTAAGATATCCCTCTCTCTCTCCGCTCTCAAAATGGTGGAGGAGAGGAGAGCTGGAGTGTAGCGGTAGTGTGACCTGGTAGCGCTTGACCAGTGGTCACATTTCCTGAGTCAAGATCATTTCTGCAGTCAAAAATCCAGCCGAGATCTACCACTCAGATTGTTTTTTAAACATGACTTAAAAAAATGTAACATTAACCTAATAAAAACAGTTTTGTAGGAATGAGGTTTGTGCAGTAGGCATAATATATTATCACAGCATATTGGCTATATGCCTGGCCTGCCAATGTTGTTCTTTTTGAGACCATATTATATTTCAAAACTCAAGCTTTGATAACAACATAGGTCAGTTGGTGTAGCACCTACGAGGCACAGCTGAGCAAAAATTGAAATCATTTGCTAATAATTTGTTTTTTTATTTTACTGGACTGATGGTACCTGCATCTGATGGTCATGGTGCTTTCAAGAGAACTGGGAAAACTCAGAGCTCTAGAAAGAATTCCGAGTTGGTTGACCACGCAACAAGAATAAAAAGGAGCGCAGTCCTTTATCGTTGGCTTTTCTACAGTAATGTTCGGTGATCAACTAGGAATGCCATGAAGATTGACTAGTCGATCATGATCGACCGGTTGGTGACCACTGAGCTAGAGGGTTCTAAGTTGCTGTAGCAGGAACTGTGAGCTGTGTGACTGCTATGAATATTTAAAGTATCTATATCGTTGCTCAAAGGGGTGAAGCGTGGCTGCGGGCACAGAGTAGGCGGGTGCAGGAGTGGTTGGCAGTGCAGAGAGGCGTGATGGGGAGGGAAGGTGAGGGAGGGATGAGGGAGGGTGTTGGGGCAGCGGAACATACTGGGGCTGGCATGGGCTTGCTTAGTGGATGGGGCGGGTCACGTGTGGGCGGGAAGGCGGGACGCTCCTGCTGCTGAGACAGATGCCACGGTTGTTAGGCTTAATGTCCCTCTGCCAAGCCATCCAGCATGGGCCAACAACACACTATTGTGTGTGTTCATGTGTGTTTGTGTGTGTGTTTGTGTGTGCATGTGTGTGTGATGCATGTGACTTTGCTTGATTCAGAATCAGTCTCTTGCAGGCACACTAACAAACAATGCAGTCATCCCTTTCTCATCTGTTTCTCCCACCTTTCACCGTTCTTTTCTTCCGCTTCCCCCTCTCTCTCACTGTTTTTCAACCCTCACTCTCTCCCTCTCTCTCAGACTCTCTCTCTTCCACCCTTCGTCTTTCCCTATGCAGCAGGGCCGGCTCCCCACTGCAGTAAAAAGAAAAACGAGAGAGCGAGGTAGAGAGAGAGAGAGAGAGAGAGAGAGAGAGAGAGAGAGAGAGAGAGAGAGAGAGAGAGAGAGAGGAGAGACAGAGAGAGAAAGAGAGAGAGAGAAGAGAGAGAAAGAGAGGGGAGAGACAGAGAGAGAAAATGGAAAGAGAGAGAGAGAGAGAGAGAGAGAGAGAGAGAGAGAGAGAGAGAGAGAGAGATGAAGAAAGAGCAGTGTGACATTTGGCTTGATGTTGCATTATTGTCTCTGGCTGATCTGATCTGAGCAGATTACAGGAATACACTACTCAACACAAATCACCATTCTACTTCCTGAGCCTCTCTATCTCTCTCTCTCTGTGTATGCTCTCCCTCAATGTAGAATATTGAGAGGGAGCACACAAACACATGCACACTCACAGGGCAAGGCTCAATCTGCATGTGGAGGGGAGGACAGAAGAGCAGGGCAGCACGCAGGGGAGAAGGAACTGGGCCACAAGACCCGCCTCCTACATGTGTGAGTCACACACACACACACACATATACCGTCTGCCTCAGTCCCCTTAGCCAACACCTCACACCTGTGGCCAGTCTAACCCTTCTGTAGACACTGCTACCCCTCCCACCACCACTACAACACACTACACCCTCCCTATTCCCACCACCACAACACACTAGACCCCCCCTCCCACTACCACCACCACAACACACTAGACCCCCCACTCTCCCACCACCACAACACACTAGACCCCCCACTCTCCCACCACCACAA
>QNTS01003017.1:39100-71854 GCA_003317085.1 Hucho hucho | reverse complement strand
TTCATTAGTAAGAATTTCACTCATCATTCCGCATACCTGTGTGTGTGTGTGTGTGTGTGTGTGTGTGTGTGTATGTATATGTGTGTGTATATGTGTGTATCTGTGTGTATATCTGTGTGTGTGTATATGTGTGTGTGTACATGAGTGTGTGTACATGTGTGAGTGTATGTGTGTGTATGTGTGTGTATGTGTGTGTGTATGTGTGTGTGTGTGTATATGTGTGTGTATATATATATGTGTGTGTGCGTGTATGTGTGGTGTGTGTGTGTGTATGTGTGTGTGTATATGTGTGTGTAAATGTGTGTGTGTATTTATGTGTGTGTATGTGTGTGTGCGTGTAGTGTGGTGTACTATATTGGGGAGAGGTTGTATAATATCAGTTCTCTCTCATGCTCTCATTGCTCTGACTCCAATAAAGGGGTAAAACCGGCCATCCATAACAGATGCAATTACCACTGGCAAAACACACACACACACACACACACATACACACAAACACACACACAGACTGAATTAATCAGGCCTTAGACAAATAGCTGTGTAAATTCAGTGGATAACCAGATCAATAGTGTACACTCAATTCATTTGAGTTCACAGAGATGTCAAATTCTGCATAGTTCCATAACACACTGATTATACGGCCAGCACATAAATTCACCAGATCAATAAAACCAATCTTTCAAATAAATCAAGTCACAAGCAAAGCAATGAGCCAATTGTAAGGGGAAAAGGCTGAAAATGCCCTATTCCAGAGGCATTGTAATGTCAACCATGCACTCTGAGCATCAGCAACAAAGAACAATAAAATAGTAAAGGAAGACACGTCATAGTAATTGGTTGTATTGGATGTAAGGCCAGTGTTTTGGAGCAGTTTTGAACAGCTGTGGTCAGTGAGGTCAGATCATGACGTGTGGTCACTGGAATACCGTGTTGCTGTGAGGTCATGGTAGGTCAGGCTGTGGTCAGTGTAGTTTATTTGTGGTCTGATGATCTAAGACGTGCGGTTAGTTTGGGTATGCAGTGGGATGAGCTGAGTGGAACTGGTAAAGTTCATATAGATTGGATTGCGTGGTTATTAAACTAGGCCCCAAACTACTGTCTGTGTTAAACTATGGTCACATTTCACATCTTAAATGTGTTAGGTTGAAACTATATTCAACACATACTCACTTGAAAATATTAAGCCTTGAGTTCTGGTCATATTGTATTGACAATGGCAGTGAAGTGCTCCACAGGCATTGTTTGTGGTAATGAGCACCATTATAATTATATGGAAAAACAGTAGGTATTGGTATGTCCATTGGCAGCTTTTCAGTGTGGCCAGTGAACATCATAAATCCAGTAGATGTTCTGTAGACGCTGTGGATCGTTGATGACAATAATACAGTCTGGAGCAGAAGATATGAAGATTGAAGGAGAGAAGAGAGGGAGGAGAGGAGAGGAGAGGAGAGAAGGAGCAGGCCACAGGGCTAATCTCAGGTGAGAGATGCATAGTCCCACTGTAATTATAATTCTTAATGAATCTACTCTGTCTCTCTCTCTCTCTACCCCCTCTCTCTCTATCTCCCCCCTCTCTCTCCTTTCTCTCATCTACCATCTGCCTATGTTTTATGCTTTAGGTGTTTTGGCTGCTTTTATTTATGAATCTACATTGGCCTGTCACCCCTTTCTTCATGAGCTCCCTCTCTCCTCCTCCCTCTGTTCCTCTATCTCTCCCTTTCTCCTTCCTCTATCTCTCCCCTCTTCCCTCCAACTCCCATTTCTACAGACACAGGCAAACAAACAGCTGCCGTTGCGTCCTTGTGGTGTCTCCTCTCTCGCTGCTCAAACCCTAGCTGACACACACATGTACACACTCTTCAAACACATCTTCTCCAGAGGGAGTGTTGCGGACATAAATAACAGCTCCCTTCACACACGGCAGAGCTGCACAGTCCTCTGTGGACTGACTCATGTCTCAGGTGAGCACTGCTGCTGCCCTTACGGAACAGGTAACCACTCATACACACAAACACACACACACAAACACACACACACTCCGGCGCCATGCAGGCTCGCCCCCCTTTTGATGCATTTCTCTTTATCTAGCCTGACGCCTCATGGGAGCTGCTGATTGTTCTAAGAAGACAATGAATAACTTCTGCACTAATTCCTCTGCTCTGAGAGGGTCAGTGGGAGCAAGGAGCAGTGAGGAGCAGTGAGCAGCCATTTAGGAGCCGGTGAGGAGCCATTTAGGAGCCAGTGAGGAGCCAGTGGGTCATGTAAAGAGTGGTCTATTAGGGAGAGGAGGTGTCTCTGTGTGGCAGAGAGCGCAGGCTGACAAGGTAATGAGGACAAAAGTGTCAGTATTGATGCCGGTAGAGAGAGAGAGAGAGAGAGAGAGAGAGAGAGAGAGAGAGAGAGAGAGAGAGAGAGAGAGAGAGAGAGTCGACAAGTGTGAAGAGGTATACTGAGGAGGAGGAAGAGGAAGCTGATCCTGGACTGTCACTAATAACACACACAGGCACACACACAGGAAACACACAGACCACGTCTCCCACACCACAGCTCTGTTTCAACCAATTTGAGCAGCCCATCCCAGCAGCTGCATCACCATCACTGCTTCTACTCCCAGCCAACACCATCCGCCAATCTATCAGAAAAGCATAGGAGATGATTGTACAAGCTATTAGGTCAATTGATCCCTGTTTCCTTTCATCTGGCCGGGACCTACTTTTCCAGACAGACAGGTTCAGCAAGGAGCCCATTTAGCCTAACGAGTAGGAAAGCTTAACTTGGCTGGTGCTAATGGTTCACCTCTCTGTCTTTCACCCTCTCTGGGAATGTCTCTTCCCTCTCACTCTCTTAGGAGGAAATGCATGGAGAGACATGGGGAAATGGAGACAAGTGGAAAACATGTGTTCTGAATCATCTTCATTATTATAAAAGGGATAGTTCTGAGGAGTATTTCTGTCTGTAATAAAGCCCTTTCTTGGGGAAAAACTAATTCTGATTGGCTGGGCCACCCATGGCTGCACCCCTCCCCAGTCATGTGAAATCCATTGATTAGGACCTAATGAATTTATTTCCTTATATGAACTGTAACTCAGTAAAATCTTTTAAAATGTTGCATGTTGCGTTTATATTGTTGTTCAGTATATAAGAGTCCTACTTTTTTACTTTAAAGGAGCAATCTGCAGTTGCTACATTAATTTTTTGGGGGTATAAATTCATGATATGTACCCATTGATTATTGAAGAATATAATTTATAATTCCTCATAAGCTTAGTTCAACTGTCGTACCCCATCAGAATCCCCCCAAATATATGCTTGTTTTACTCTAATGTTTGTAAACAAATTAAATGTAAACAAACACTATATAACCTCAAAACATGGTTAAAACTACACATGTGTTATGATGGATGGTAAGTCCTTGATCCATAGCTCTATCTATGAATTTGGGAGTGGAAACATTTCTCCAACCCCATCCCTAAGCTTTTTACCAAAACAGGGATGGGGAATTTGCTTTGTTATTGTTTCAACTGCTGATTGCAGCTTTAAGTAAAGAGCACCTATAGCTATGGCAGTTCCTT
The DNA here is from genome assembly GCA_003317085.1 of Hucho hucho. Taxonomy (NCBI): domain Eukaryota; kingdom Metazoa; phylum Chordata; class Actinopteri; order Salmoniformes; family Salmonidae; genus Hucho; species Hucho hucho. The sequence goes on along the minus strand of QNTS01003017.1, from coordinate 68,282 downwards.
GAATAGAAAACACCTTCCATAACAGCTCTCGTCATACTATAATAACATTTATTTCAACCAGCAGGACTAAGATCTTTTCCTATACAGTATCATTATTCTTAAGTGCTGTACTTTCATTGTGTTTCAAAATGGCCACTATGGACCTCCAACTCTTTTTCAAGAACAGCATCTTACGAATCTAAATATATTTCCACAGTGAAATAATGGAGAGGGAGGTTGGAATAGACCGGTGCTGTGCTGAACACTAAGGGCCGAGGCGGGGAGTACTATGCTGCTGGATATACAACGGCAATTGTTGAGACTCTAGTCTGGCTACATTTTTACTTTTCTTTCCCATTATGAATGGAATAATCAGGCATGTTGAAAAGGGCAATCAGTCTGCCATTGTGGGCAGCTGGTTGCAGGGTGGTTGTTAGGACTGGTGTGACTTACCAGAGCGCCACACCAATTTGGAGCCAATCCACACACACACACACAGACTCACACACACACACACACACACACACACACACACACTACTGTAAACGTGGGCAGATCCAAATGAGTTGCTTGGGTGGCTGAGTGGTCCATTGATTGGGCCTCTTTGAGTCTTTTCACAGCTGTAAACCAAGCCCCTTCACAGTCGATAGACACAACCCAAATACAGAGGGCAAACAATCCACTGTGTTACTACATGGACCCATCAGGCTAATTCTACAGCCCACTCCATTTATGAAAAACAGTCTCCATTTATGAAAAACATCTGATTGATGTTCTCTGGTCATGTTATAAAGGATGTATAGGGGTGAGGTTTAATCCCCCCCTCTCAGCCCTCGCCCCTGTTCCAGATGTAGGAGGGCCTGTGTGACTCGTACAGGCAGTGGCGCTGGGATGCTGCAGTTACAGGCTGCTACATTCAGAGACACATTCACCCAGCAACACTTCACAACACAAAGGCCCTGACTGAGCTCCAGCCCCGAACAGCCTCGACTGGGACGCCCTGTTCCCGTCGCCTTTGTGCCTCCGCACAACAACCCAGACAATTTCTGCTTGTTGCCCATTGTGTACCTCTCTCTCTCTCCTCCGCTCACAAACTCTCTCTCTCTTTCTCCCCTTCTTCTGTCCAGTCACTCATAAACATGCATAAACACCTCCACCCTGCAAAGTGTAATCTTGTAAAATAAAAAAATAAGAAAAACTAATTACAGATGCAATTTTGAAGAAAAGAAAACATGATAGGGCACATTCAATTACAATAATTACTTTCGGCGACAGCTGTTGTAAAGCGTCCTTGTCTCTCCGTGTTTTTAAGGAGCTGAAACACATACAAAGTTGCCAATCAACTCTGCCTCCGACCCGCCACAATAACTGTCATTAGAATCATAATGGCTTTCCCTGTCAGAAGAAACCTTATCACTCTACACGGCTGGTAAATAACCAGCCAGCACGAGCTGCCAACAGCAGGTAAACACCCTGACCAGTGGGAAAGGAGGATGAGAGAGTAGAGAGAGAGAGAGTGGGAGAGAGTGCGAGAGGGAGAGAGAGACAGAGAAAGCAGAGAGAGAAAGCAGAGAGAGAGAGAGAGACAGAGTGACAGAGAAAGCAGAGAGAGAGAGCAAGAAAGCAGAGAGAGAGAGAGAGAAAAAGGAGAAATGTAAAATACATCACATGATAGATAGCCAGATTATAGGTCAGACGAGGGAGAAAAAAAACTAATCCTCGCATAGACACGAGTGACGTTATTTAAAAAGGTATAAAAGATTACTAGCCAGTGCCTATGCACATCACATGAGAGGCAGTTGTAAAGCAGCACTGCACAACACACTATGAAAAATGCATGGTGCTACGCAGTCTGTCTGTTTCCATCAGTGAACACCTCAACCTAATGCAATGGAATGGATCGGAGCAGGCTGGCTGATCATGAATTCAGGCTACAGACTCAAATTGACATTTTTGCTTATTTTATGGGATGTTACATGTTGTAGTGTAACAGCCTGAATTTAACATTGATTCAATTAAAATGTTGTGTCACTGGCCTACACACAATACCCCATAATGTCAAAGTAGAATTGTGTTTTTAGAAATGTTTACAAATGAATTACAAATGAAAAGCTGAAAACTCTTGAGTCAATAAGTATTCAACCCCTTTGTTATGGCAAGACTAAAAAAGTTCAGGAGTAAAAATGTGCTTAACAAGTCACGTAATAAGTTGCATGGACTAACTCTGTGTGCAATAATGGTTTCTTTTGGAATGACTACCTCATCTATGCACCCCACACATACAATTATCTGTAAGGTCCCTCAGTCGAGCAGTGACACAACTAGAAAATGGCTGTCTAGCCATGGCTATCAACAAACAACTTGATAGAGCTTGAAGAATTTTTTAAAGAATGATGTGCAAATATTGTACAATCAAGGTGTGCAAAGCTTGTAGAAACGTACCAAGAAAGACTCACAGCTGTAATCGCTACCAAAGGTGCTTTTGCAAAGTATTGATTTAGGGGTGTGTATACTTTTGTAAATGAGATATTTCTGTATTTAATTTTCAATACGCTTACAAAAATGTTGAAAAACATGTTTTCACTTTGTCATTATGGGGTATTGTGTGTGGATGGGTGCAATTTTTTTTTGTATCAATTTTAATTCAGGCTGTAACACAACAAAATGTGGAATAAGTCAAGGGGAATTAAATGTTTCTGAAGGCACTGTATGTACCATTTTCGTAAATTATGATTAGCAGTTCAATGGGCCATACGATGCCGCAGGTGTTCCACAGGGCACTGTGTTGTGTCCTGGGTTGTTTGTGGAGGAAGTTGTATCAGTGGTGTATTTCTCGACTTAGTTTGTATTAACATATACATTTAGTCATCCTTATGAGTAGCTTTGGGGGATGAACCAATTCATATGCTGAACAGGGTGGACGTTGCTAGGGAAATATGGAGAGGGCCGTAGGAGCCACTAGTGTTATTTGTATGAAAAATAGGTGCGTGTGTGTGTGCGTGCGTGTGTGTGTGTAAGAGCTAGAATATGGATTGAATATAAACATGGCTATATTTCATGTAGGTTTGGATACAAATGATTACTTCAGTACATGTGAATATTTGACTCTTCACAAATTACGTATGGCTTCTATTATGACAACTGCCAAAACTGCTATAGAAATGATTTGAGTGATATAAATCCACTTCTGATTACAGCCATATTACAACATGGGGGTATCATTAATACCATGCTAATGCCTGACTATTAATCATCCCACTGAAATCCAATGATAATCTTTCTGGTGGTGATGAGACACGCAGACAGAGACGCATAAATCCTTCTGTCTTGTCTTCAAGCAGAGAGAATGTTTGGCTTTCAACCATATCTAGAAGGATGCCAAAGGCTTCTTGAAGGCACAAAATAACCACTTTAATACGTCAAGGATTTGAACTCCAGTGAGCCAGTTATGGGCCTTTTGAAAGAATGGTACAATACCTGCTACTTCTCTGCATATGTGTGGAGTGGACATTATGATCCATAAAATGTATCCATCCAAAACGAACTTTGGCATGTGCTGATGTAGGCTAGAAAAACTGGGTGGCTGTTTCAATGATGTTGTTTGTATTATGTTAGTAGCAGGCTTCCATTTCCTCTATGCCCTTACCTTAAAAAGATCTGTGAAAGTATAGGCCTATTCAGTAGCAAATATGTTAATATGGAATATGAAGTGTGTGGTGTATAGGCTGGGCTACGGTTTAACGAGGTCGGGGATTAATGCGTTAGTCCCACACATTGGGGACGGGCGAGCAGTTCACTTTTGAGCTCTCCTGCGCTCTAATGCGGATTTTCTTGTATAACACGCAATGAGCCCTTAAATGATAAAAGGTGTCTCTCCGTGAGACGACCCGCTACTGTGCTGCTGCTGGAAAAGGGGAAAATAGATGGAGGGAGGTAGTACATCACACCGCTTATGCTGCCTCTGTCTCCTCATCGCATTTTTCTTTCACATACGCTCCTTTTTTCTTCATGGGTGGTTGGGCTCGTATAGGGCGCTCCAAGCCAGGCAATTCGTCCAGGCAAGCTTACCACGACAGTTCATCGCTCACTCATACATTAAATGTATTAAGGAAGCTGGCTCGCTCTTTTTCCCATGTTATCTGCGTACACGTCAAGCCCGTGAATGGCCCAAGTCTTCTTCCATTACCAGTGTCGGACGCGGGCAGTCAAATTCAAGCCAAATAGCTGTCGTGGAAGTGAATTGCGCATAACCATAGATATCAACAGAATGTTGTACAACGTAGTGTAGACTAGTGGGATTATAGCCAATACACCGTTTTCAATTTCAGGGAGATTGAGGATTAATAACAGTCAGTGTGCTTAACATTAATTAAATTTAACAATGGTCAATTGATTAGTAATGCATGGCACGTTGCACTTCAGACATCATGTCCAATATAAATTACCTTATAATGTCCGCTTTGTCAAACACGAGTGTACACACAAAATAACCACACGTTTTAATCATGAAGCAACTGTTGTTGACGCATCGCAAACATACTCCATATCTGTCCAAGTATAAAATATCAATAAATAAAGCTCGCTACACGCCTCTCCACCTCTCTGCCCAAGGTGGCAGACAGATTCCACCGTCACATTCAGTGCAGCATCCCGTAGACCCAAATAGGCTACATGGGCTATAACATTAAAAACATTGCTTCGTGTCCTACCTTGATTCCTCCAATCTCCTTCCTTCGTTGCTCAGTGTATCTCATTCATTCTTCCTTCCCTCTCTTTTCACTGTCTCCTTCCACTCTGGTTATCCGTCGTTTGTCATTTCTTGGTCCTTCTTCGTGCGGATGCATAAAGATAAACAATTAATAACCTGCTATCTTCAAGACAACCACTGCGAATGAAACGGGAAAAATCCTGCCGGTTAAAAATGACAAAAACAGTGGCGGCGTATCCCTCATATCATGTTTATGCTCATAGAATTATACCCATATGCGTATCAAAATAAATACTAATGCGACCTCGCCTCATTTAAGACAATATTTCGTTTAGGCGCGTAAAGGCGGTCCCAGTTTTCCATAACAAGCAATAACGTCTCTAGCCTAGCACATAAACGTGTGCTGCGCAGTCCGTTTGAAATGGTTGTAGATAAGGCGTTTTCAATTTGCCATTGCAAAACGTATCTCTTTTGATGTGTTCCTAAATATTTTAGGCTTCATTGGCTAAATACCTTGTGTTGAAGTACCGTTGCGGTTCTAATGTCGGTGGTTAAGAAATTCCATAGGCTATCCACAATTGTTGACTCTCAATGCAGATATATCAAGCCTGGAACCAAAACACAAATATCAAATATTCCTTTACCGACTCACGACCCACGTAGAAAATACCAGTCGTTCTGTCTCCTTCTCTGTCGGTAGCCTATGTCGAATTGTCTGTCACTGGTAGCCTACAGAGGACTTCTACGCACTCAAAAACATTCAAGTAGTCTATTCTCGCACATTTTGTATGAATTAACTAAAGATTCCAAATTATTGTGTGCGAATATTCATAGAATGATTGTCACCCACAGCTGAGGCGAACTTCCTCAGCGATGTCACGGGTAGGCTAAGATTATTTATTGAAAGATGGATGTTGGATAATTTATGTTAAATTGAAAGGCTATCATGCGGCTACAAAATAACGACTAATAGTTCTGCAGAGCGTTTGGCTCATATTTCAATAAACAAACACACTGGCTATTTTTTTCCACAAAAGCAAACAAGTTTAGCTAGTTCATCTTTCCTGTGATGCAAATGTCCTATGGCGTTGCCATGATGACAGACTGGCAGGCGAGGCGCGCATCTGGCTGTTCACCGCGTAGCATTCAGCGTCGCGCATATGTGGTTTATTAAAATCGCGAAATCTCCACCGAGAAGTCTATATTTCAGGTGGAGTCCTCGAGGCGAGAATTATATTCCCTAGTCGACGTTTGGTCCCTATAGACAGGCGCCACCACGCACGCAGAAACATAAATGTTATTTCAGCCTTGTGATTCTCACCTTGTTATTAATTTATTTTCAGACTATATATCCTAGACTACGTGTTCGGGTTTATGGTCGTGGCATGGGAGGAAGCAGAGAGAAGACGAAGGAAAGGTGAGGAGGACACAGGGTAAGCTATGTATGTTCGTTTACATGAGTGCCTTGTTGAGAAGGATGACGAGGAAAACAGCAGTGGTGAAAGAGTATTGTTTCACGGCGTGATGCCGCTTCCCAGTGAAGCTGTTCAGGACGGTAAAAGGAACGGCGAGTCTTTTTAATAATAATGGCCTAAGCCTATATCCAAGTCACCATATAAAACTGCGTCAAAAACGTTATATTACGCGAATAACATTGCATGCTGTCCAATACACTATTAGGCTATTTTGTCTCCGGATTCCAAATAAAAACATTGATAGGCCTAACAGTCAAGGTCTGTACTTTATAAAGTGATTGTGAAGGCTAGTATGCCTAGTAGGCATCAACATTACAATCACAATTTCAACCAATGAGTTATAGCTACTGATTTATAAAATATGTTATACTGAATCATCTATAAACTTTTAAATTACATAACAAAGCCTTTATAAAGTACACCTTCATTTAAAGTGATCTGCTGACAATTAGTAGCCTATAGGCTTGCTTACTTGATCATGGTGGCGCAATGTGCTGGACAATGGCATGCCATAGCTCTCTGTTGTTCATATCAGCTGGTAGGTCCTCCATTCTGAGACCAGTGTCTGGACAGATGTTGTCCACATTGGTTTCATGTGGCTTTACTGGACGTCTTCGCTCATTAGAGGGTACCCACAGTATGAGACTGCTGGCGGGCAGCTCAGGATGTCTAACACAGTACAAAAACAAACAACAGACTGTAACATGTTTGAAAAGGACCTTTTGTTGTGGGAGTAGGCCTACCCTGCATCCATTTCATTTGCAGGAGCACCCTCCATAGTTTATTCAATTGACACATGGCTGAAAAGGAAAACAATTCATTGCAAAGGGTAAAATTACATTATTATATTATTACATTAGTCCTAGAATATTTCAAACCACCTGATGGAATTGGAGCGGATTACTTTGACAGCAGTGGGTTTGGACCTGAATCAGTCTGACCCAAATCTGAGACATTATACAACTAACTAAAGGAAGGCTTCTTGTTAAATAGACAATGGATTGATCCATTATGTAACCCATGCATTTGTAGGGGCCAAACAGATCTACCTTCAATTCCAATTGAATTGCATTGCAAAAGCTTTTGGTCTATAGTCTGTAGGATGAGAACTATCCACATCTTCCATGCTAGGGCCACTGTTCTGTCCATAGAAATAGCATTGCTAGAACAGCACCGTCATGGCGTCATTGACTTGAAAAGGGACATTCATTCTAATCATTCTATTTTTATGGTTCTCTTCCTGATTGCACCGCCCTCTGAAAGTTCCATCTCTGACTGACTTTCATGGACCAGCTCATCTGGTTCTTGCCTCTAATAAAGACTATACAATGTCATTTGCATTGCATCATTATGTGAAAGCAAGCCTCCCCAGCTTTTTCAAGATCAAATGTCACAGTAGATTTGTGCAGACAGTCACACAGCTGTATAAAATGGGAGCGATTGAAGCTGTGTCACCTATGGTAGTGTAATGTACTGTAGCGAGCCATGAATCAGCAAACACGTGTTTTTCAGTTAATGCTCGGCGTTGTTCAAAGCAATCACACAACACCATGTCAGTCTCTTTGCAACTATTGTTGTGCTATTACAGTAGTGGGCACTTATGGCTATTACTAGTACAGTATATCTAGCACAGCTAATGACAGACAAATGCTAGCACCTGCACTACAGCCACTTCTTTATGATCTTTTTTGATATAAGGTACTATAGATAGCAATGCAATTGTCAAAGAAATGTGTCAATTTAAAATTATAGCAATTCATAGAAGTTATAGTTTTGTTATAACAAAATAAGGAACATTGCATAATGACAAAAATGCTCACTATTGCCGTGGTATACAAACTTTTTTCAGCGGGGACCCCTTTTTTTCACCAGAATTTCTGGACACCCCATTTTTTGGGGACAGAACATCTAATGAAACAACCTTAAAATCTCGACATTTAGATTTTATTATCAACAAATAAGCTTAGCCTACATTTTCATAACTCTTATCAACATTAAGAGAACAAATAAATACATTCACTTAATAAAGTTGTATTTTTCAAATTATCTTTCTCAAAAGCATTTGTTTTTGGTATATTGTCCCATAAAATAATGTTAGAACATGTTGCACTGGTGACCCTTCTGCAATTCCCCTGTGTGGAGTCGTGCCCCTGACTTTGAGTACTACTGCTTTATTGTGTAATAAAAACCATCTTGAATCCATTTCAAATGCAATTACAGTACCATGCGTACATTAATATTTATCATTCCATAGTAGTGTTACTATGTTACTATGTAATAACATGGTATTACAGTGTTTTTACAGTACTACAGTGTTACTAGCTACACACATATACATATGTTATTTTTTTGTATGCTGTTTTCTGTCTGTTTATTCATTTTTCAAGATTAGATGAACTGCAACACCTAAGAAAAATATTCTCCATTCATTAACAAATTCACAAGTAAGTTTAAATTGTTAAAACTATTTATGTTACGTTGTCATTGATGATCATTCATTTTTATCCCCCCCAAAAACAGTGCATTACGAATACTTCTGTATTACTTGTTCACATCAATCAGAGGTGACATTTGAATCTCTCCCGAGGTAAATAAAGAGGGTGAGACAAGTTTTAGATACAAATACTGAGGCTACTTCTTTGTAGGGAACAAGTGTGTGGCATTTGAATGGGCTGTGAAAGGCTAGACCACCACTGGGAGCAGCAGGACAAAGCCAAACAGGCGTATGGTTTCATTAAGCACCAAAGTGTTGGTGTAACACCCACACCTTTCATCCCACACCCCCGTGACCGCTGATGCTCTTTTCTCATCGCGCACCCACCGTCCATTGGCTGGATCTTCACAACAAACACGACTACGTTGCAGCGTTTTTACAGGTCACGTCCATGAAGAGAGACCTCTCTCTCTCTCTCTCTCTCTCTCTCTCTCTCTCTCTCAATATGAAATAGTCCATTATCTCTTCTCAGGGCTAATTGGTGTATTAACGGCATGCTGTGGGGGACATGGGGAGAGGAGGAGACGCTAGATGAATATGGATGAGGGAGAGACAGAGAGGGAGGGAGGGAGATATAGAGAGAGGGAGAGGGAGAGAGAAGGAGGGATAGAGAGAGGGAGATACAGAGAGGGAGGGAGAGATAGAGAGATGGAGAGAGAGGGAGAGGGAGAAATAGAAAGAGGGAGATTATATACTGTATGCAAGCGCACACAGTCACAAACACGCACTGGGCCGGCTCCAGACATAAATGGTTGCTTATGGCCCCCAGCCACTAGGTGGCCTCGACCAAAAAAGTATATATTTACACTACCGTTCAAAAGTTTGGGGTCACTTAGAAAAGGAAATTAAAATAACATCAAATTGATCAGAAATACAGTGTAGACATAGTTAATGTTGTAAATGACTATTGTAGCTGGAAACGACGGCTGAATTTTAATGGATATCTACACATGCATAGAGAGGCCCATTATCAGCAACCATCACTCGTGTTCCAATGACACGTTGTGTTAGCTAATTGATCATTAGAAAACACTTTTGCAATTATGTTAGCACAGCTTAAAACTGTTGTTCTGATTAAAGAAGCAATACAACTGGCCTTCTTTAGACTAGTTGAGTATCTGGATCATCAGCATGTGTGCGTTCGATTACAGGATCAAATTGTCCAGAAACAAAGAACTTTCTTCTGAAACTCGTCAGTCTAGTCTTGTTCTGAGAAATTAAAGCTATTCCATGCGAGAAGTTGCCAAGAAACTGAAGATCTCGTACAACGCTGTGTACTACTCCCTTCACAGAACAGCACAAACTGGCTCTAACCAGGATAGAAGGAGGAGTGGGAGACCCCGGTGCACAACTGAGCAAGAGGGCAAGTACATTAGAGTGTCTAGTTTGAGAAACAGACGCCTCACAAGTCTTGGTCTTCTAGGCCGAGTTGCAAAGAAAAAGCCATATTTTAGACTGGCCAATAAAAAGAAAATATGAAGATGGCCAGCATCCCGGAGAGACAGAGAGGGATAGAGAGAGGGAGGGATAGAGAGAGGGAGGGAGAGATAAAGAGAGAGACAGAGGGAGAGAGAGGGAGGGAGAGACAGAGAGGGAGCGGGTATAGGGAGGCGTGCGCTGGGGGAGGGAAGTAGAGAGTGAGACTGAGGGAGTGAAAGAGAGAGAGAGAGAGAACGAGGGAGGCCAAGGTACATTTCAGCTGCACAAGTGGTTGAGAGCAGGATAGTAAAATGACGAGTGGTGGAGGGGGGAAAGCAAACCACACAGTAATGGCTCTTTCTTTCAGATGGCCTTCTCTCTATCCCTCTCTCACCGTCACCGCATTTAGCCCAATTATCCACTCTCCCTGGCGCCACTGGCAGCATATGGAAATGTAAATTGCTCAGTGAAATGTTTTCCTTTTTTTTCAAAGTGGTGGAAGGTAAGTAGCTCTTGAGGATGGGGAGAGTATGAGAGAGAGGGAGGGGGAGATGATGAGAAACCAAATTGAGGGTCCGTCTTCCTGCCCCCGTCTTACATGTGCTGCCTCTGTATTGTAAACGAACGGAAAACACTTACACTGCTATAACCTTTTACTGCAGTGGGTTAAATCAGGCCCACACAGTGTTTCTTGGTAGTCTTAAACAAATCTACTTTGAAACAAAAGTATACACCTCACACACATGTTCAGGGGCTTAAAAAAGAAGACAGCTGTACCATGTCAGATACAGAGTTGAAATGTATTACATTTTGAGTTTGATTCCCCAAATTATGCTTTATACAAATCACAGAAGACTGAAATATAACAAAACTGTTTGACATAGAAACACCAGATTTTCCACTTTTTTGTTGTTGTAGAAATTATGAAAAATATGAATAACATTCCACCCATGAGGCCACTAGTCATGTGACTGTAAGAAAGAGGTACATAAGGCATTATGTACATGTGTTGCACACACAGAAAAGTACACATACACTTAGTGAAGTAACCATATGGATTATTCCACAAATTCAAATGGCTACCCACACACATGTTGTCAATAAATGAAGCAAGTTTCAACAGACGCAAACTAAATAAGATGCATGTATGCACACATGCTTTACCCACACCCACCACGACAAAAACACCCCCACCTCCCCTGCTGCTACAAGCAAGACCCCCAAACCATGAAGTATGGACACACACATACTATACTCACACACTCTCTCTCTCACATACACACCCACAGCCAAATAGAGATACTGTACATACAAGAGTGATTATATACTGTATGAAAGCACACACAGTCACACACAGGGCCGGCTCCAGACATAAGTGGTTGCTTAGGGCCCCCAGCCACTAGGTGGCCTCGACCAAACAATTATATATATACACTACCGTTCAAAAGTTTGGGGTCACTTAGAAATGTCCTTGTTTTTGAAAGAAAAGCTAATTTTTTTGTCCATTAGAATGACATCAAATTGATCAGAAATACAGTGTGGACATTGTTAAGTAAATTACTATTGTAGCTGGAAATGGCTGATTTTGGATAGAATATCTACATAGGTGTACAGAGACCCATTATCAGCAACCATCACTCCTGTGTTCCAATGGCATGTTGTGTTAGCTAATCCAAGATTATCTTTTTAAAAGGCTAATTGATCATTAAAAAAAACTTTTACGTTAGCACATCTGAAAACTGTTGTCTGATTAAAGAAGCAATAAATCTGGCCTTCTGTAGTCTAGTTGAGTATCTGGTGCATCAGCATTTGTGGGTTCGATTACAGGCTCACAACGGCCAGAAACAAATAACTTTCTTCTGAAACTCGTCAGACTATTCTTGTTCTGAGAAATGAAGGGTATTCCATGCGAGAAATTGCCAAGAAACTGAAGATCTCGTACAACGCTGTGTACTACTCCCTTCACAGAACAGCACAAACTGGCTTTAACCAGAATAGAAGAAGGAGTGGGAGGCCCCGGTGCACAACTGAGCAAGAGGACAAGTACATTAAAGTGTCTAATTTGAGAAAAAGGCACCTCACAAGTCCTCAACTGGCAGCTTCATTAAATAGTACCCGCAAAACACCAGTCTCAACGTCAACAGTGAAGAGGTAACTCTGGGATGCTGGCCTTCTAGGCAGAGTTGCAAAGAAAAAGCCACATCTCAGATTGGCCAATAAAAAGAAAAGATTAAGATGGGCAAAATAACAGACACCGGACAGAAGAACTCTGCCTAGAAGGCCAGAATCCCAGAGTCGCCTCTTCACTGTTGACGTTGAGACTGGTGTTTTGCGGGTACTATTTAATGAAGCTGCCAGTTGAGGACTTGAACGGTAGTGTATATAAATAGTTTTAGGAACTCAGTCGGGGTCTCAACTTACTGTTGAGAGTTAGAATAGTAGAATACACAAGGTGCAATATTAAAATGTGGTTGTGCATCAGCAGTTTTTCTATTGTTATGTCAGTCAATGACAGTCACTCAATTAGCCATGTCAGCTAACGATTTTTAGACTGGTTAAAAAGTCTAGCCAGCTATCTAAACTTGTAGTAATCATGGCTGAATGATTACTACAGGGCTTGTGCCCAGTGGCCCTGACCTCCAGGGGCCCCCTAGCGGTTAATAGCATTGGGCCAGTAACTGAAAGGTTGCTGGTTCGAATCCCTGCGCAGACTAGGTTAAAACATCTGTCGTTGTGCCGTTGAGCAAGGCAGCCTAATTTCTCTGGATAAAATGGCAAAATTAGTAGAATTGAATGAAATTTCTCTCTACCCCATGGCAAAATGTGTAGAATTTCAGGAAATTAGCTTTAAAACGAACATTTTTCTCTATGTCGTCAAGAAGAGGGCCCTTAAAATATTTTGCCCTAGGGACGGCTCTGCACACGTGCACACACACACACACACACACACACACACACACACACACACACACACACACACACACACACACACACACACACACACACACACACACACACACACACACACACACACAAACACAACTCACCTGGGGCTCCTAAGACTTGGGCCATGTAATTGTGTTAGCCCCAAGGCTGGTGTAGCTAGCTAGCAGAGCGGAGGGTGTAGAGATCAAAGGTGCCTCCTCTCCCATACACATGACATGGAGACATGCAGCACACAGGACGATCATTCAGATAAGATGAAGAGAGATTTCCTCTGGGGTGGAGGGGAGAAATGAAAGGCTGTGTTTTGTTCATTATTATTAAGATCTGACTCCTCTCTCTGTTCACACTGTTCCTTTCTGCATGCTACAGATTGTGTGAGTGCCGATTAAGCCAACTTCTCCAAGCTGCAATTCGTTCAATTACTCTCAATTATCCCACTGGCCTGACTTGTATCGTCTCTCTGCAGTTCAATTGTGAACTGAAACAACTTGTTGATTGACAGCGAGAACCAATTAGAAGGCAGGAGAGAAACTCAAGGGCCTCTAGTAATTATCCCTGATTGGCTGTGACACTCAGACATTCCACAGCCCCCATCAAAATAGTTGGTATCTGTATTGATATACTGTAGGTGGTGTTTGAAACCGTTTCATAACCCACATTATATCACACCACCACATAACATTCCTCTCTATTGATGAAATATGCTGTAATGTAAATGACTTTAGGAAGGAGGATTTTTAAATAGAAAGAATACAGCCATACATGCTTTCAGTTATGCATGGTAAGGCAATGTGCTGAAGGGCACAATAAAGTTAACAGTTTTGTAATGCTGAATGATGAGATTAACTTGTTTCCCTTGTGTTTTCTAAGGTAAACTTCAGTCTGTGTGTGACTTGGTGCATTCAGGCTCAAGGCTGTAGGTGGATTCTTCAGCACTGAGGACCAAACATAGTAAAGAACCTTTCAGAACCATGGAGAGCTCCATTGACCAAACACTGTCCTTCAGAATAAGTATATTTTCATCTAACTCAGCTTCAGCACCATGGATAGCTCCAAATGCAAGGAACATGCCTGTAGCACCAGCCATACTTGAGCCTCAGTCAAAACCTACATAGCTGTTTTTACATAGGAAAGTGTAAATTAGCAGTAGTTATGCAAACAATGTAACTACATAAACATGGCTACAGGAGGATCGATGAAATATAAGTCCTGAACTAACTTCTTATTAAATTCTCAATTCTCGGGCCGACTCTCTTCTCTGTATACGTCAATGATGTCGCTCTTGCTGCTGGTGATTCTCTGATCCACCTCTATGCAGACGACACCATTCTGTATACTTCTGGCCCTTCTTTGGACACTGCGTTAACTAACCTCCAAACGAGCTTCAATGCCATACAACTCTCCTTCCGTGGCCTCCAACTGCTCTTAAATGCAAGTAAAACTAAATGCATGCTTTTCAACCGATCACTGCCTGCACCTGCCCGCCTGTCCAGCATCTCTACTCTGGACGGCTCTGACTTAGAATATGTGGACAACTACAAATACCTAGGTGTCTGGTTAGACTGTAAACTCTCCTTCCAGACTCACATTAAGCATCTCCAATCCCAAATTAAATTTAGAATCGGCTTCCTATTTCGCAACAAAGCATCCTTCACTCATGCTGCCAACATACCCTCGTAAAACTGACCATCCTACCGATCCTCGACTTCGGCGATGTCATTTATAAAATAGCCTCCAACACCCTACTCAACAAATTGGATGCAGTCTATCACAGTGCCATCTGTTTTGTCACCAAAGCCCCATACACTACCCACCACTGTGACCTGTACACTCTTGTTGGCTGGCCCTCACTTCATACACGTCGCCAAACCCACTGGCTCCAGGTCAAGTCTCTGCTAGGTAAAGCCCCACCTTATCTCAGCTCACTGGTCACCATAGCAGCACCCACGCGCTCCAGCAGGATTATCTCTCTGGTCACCCCCAAAGCCAATTCCTCCTTTGGCCGCCTTTCCTTCCAGTTCTCTGCTGCCAATGACTGGAACGAACTGCAAAAATCACTGAAGCTGGAGACTCCTATCTCCCTCACTAGCTTCAAGCACCGCTGTCAGAGCAGCTCACAGATCACTGCATCTGTACATAGCCCATCTGTAAATAGCCCATCCAACTACCTCATCCCCATACTGTATTTATTTATTTATCTTGCTCCTTTGCACCCCAGTATCTCTATTTGCACATTCATCTTCTGCACATCTACCATTCCAGTGTTTATTTGCTATATTGTAATTACCTCGCCACCTTGGCCTATTTATTGCCTTACCTCCCTTATCTTACCTCATTTGCACTAACTGTATATAGACTTTTTGTTTTATTTTTCTACTGTATTATTGACTGTATGTTTTGTTTACTCCATGTGTAACTCTGTGTTGTTGTATGTGTCGAACTGCTGTGCTTTATCTTGGCCAGGTCGCAGTTGTAAATGAGAACTTATTCTCAACTAGCCTACCTGGTTAAATAAAGGTTAAATAAAAAATAAATAAAAAATTATTTATTAGTAAAATATTTACTCTGTTGATACATGATCCATCTGGGGAAATTCCAATGGGGTGAGTCTCTTTCGGTGTGTATGTACATGTCACAAACATACAGGACAACCTAACAGTAGCACTAACAGGATTCATACGTCCTTTGTATATTATTAGGAAAGTAGTTGATAGAAATGGACAGAAATGCAGGCAATGCAGTGTAGGGTTATAGTAGGTATACTGTAGGTATACTGTTATAAGGGGGAGGGGGAGTTTAGAGGGTTACAGTTGTATTTTTTACAACCAAATATCTATTTGTGATGTAACTGACATGTTATAGAAGGGCCCAGACACAGTTTTTGTGATTTCATGTTTTTGAGAAACTTACCCCAAACAGCAAATAACCTCATCCTCGTTTTTTGGGCCCCGAAAAAACATGAACAAAGTCTCCAAAAACACCCAAATCCGTCCTTTTAGAAACGTCTACGCTCTCAGTATAGTGATGCAGGTCTTTAGATTTTTTTATTGTTCATTTTTATTGAACCTTTATTTAACTAGGCAAGTCAGTTAAGAACTAATTCTTATTTACAATGACAGCCTACCAAAAGGCAAAAGGCCTCCTGTGGGGACAGGGGGCTGGGATAAAAAAAAATATATATATAAATATAGGACAAAACACACATCAAGAGAGACACAACACTACATAAAGAGAGACCTAAAACAACAGCATAACAAGGCAGCAACACAACATGACAACAACATGGTAGCAACACAACATGGTAGCAACACAAAAACATGGTACATTATTGGGCACAGACAACAGCACAAAGGTCAAGAAGGTAGAGACAACAATACATCACGCAAAGCAGCCACAAATGTCAGTAAGAGTGTCCATGATTGAGTCTTTGAATGAAGAGATTGAAATAAAACTGTCCAGTTTGAGTTGCATCTCGTTCCAGTCGCTAGCTGCAGAGAACAGAAAAGAGGAGCGACCCAGGGATGTGTGTGCTTTGGGGACCTTTAACAGAATGTGACTGGCCGAACGGGTGTTGTATGTGGAGGATGAGGGCTGCAGTAGATATCTCAGATAGTGTGGCGTGAGGCCTAAGAGGGTTTTAGATGTTGTACACATGAAAATGTGTAATTCCAAACTTTATCCATAATGTTATACTCCCTTTTGCGTGACTATAGCCGTTTCCCCTATCCAGCTGTTCCATTCTCCTACAAGTAACTGCTAAAATAAAGGAAACACCAACATAAAGCGTCTTAATAGGGCGTTGGGCCACCACGAGCCAGAACAGCTTCAATGCGTTTTGGCATAGATTCTACAAGTGTCTCGAACTTCCTGTGTGGAAGCACCCCATGCTTTCAAAATACTTTGTATCCCTCATTTACTCAATGTTTCCTTTATTTTGACAGTTACCTGTAGACTGGACAGAGTGTTATGACACAAATTCATGTGTACAACATCTAAAGACCTGAATCACTGTACTGAGAGCTTTGCCGTTTCTAAAAGGACGTATTTGGGTGTTTTTGTTCATGTTTTTTCGGGGTCCCCATACTACACAACGAGGATAAGGAAGTTATTTACTGTTTGGGGTAAGTTTCTCAAAAATATGTGAAATCACAAAAAAGGTGTCTGGACCTTTCTATAACATGCCATTTACTTCAAAAAGAGAGATTTGGTTACAAAAAAGACAACTTGTCCTTTAACTGGAGTTAACAGGGGGGTTAACAACGATAACCGGGCCCATCGCGCTCTAGTGACTCCTGTGGCGGGCCGGGCGCAATGCACACTCACACGGTCGCCAGGTGTACGGTGTTTCCCTCGACACATTGGTGCGGCTGGCTTCTGGGTTAAGAGAGTATTGTGTCAAGAAGCAGTGTGGCTTGGCAGGGTCGTGTTTCAGAGGATGCATGGCTCTCGACCTTCACCTGTCCCGAGTCCGTACAGGAGTTGCAGCAATCGGACAAGGCCGTAACTACCAACTGGGGAGAAAAAGGGACTAAAAAAATTAAAGAAAAATAATAATACTGATAACAAAAAATAATAACTGGAGTTAACTGCAGTCTGAGCCACTGTTGTATACCCACATCCCTTCACGGGTCACTGTTATTGGATAGTAGTGTTGCCGGCGGTGACAAAACAACAACACCCACATGTTCCCACCGCCTCGCTCCATGATGAGCAGCACCAGTTACCCAGCTCTCTTCTAATTATATTATGGACTTAATGAGTTTTAATTGGGAGGAGATCTTAACTTACAGCCCTAATTGCATCTGATTAAAGACAATATTAGTTTTACTGTCTGGCAAATTGGTTGGGGAGGGGGGCAGGAAGGGGGGGAGTGGGTTAGGGAGAGTGAGGAGGTTTTTAGTGAGAGATCGATGGTCTCCTTGTGGAGATGGTCATCTAATGGAGAAGAGGACAGGAGGAGGAGGAGACCAGGAAGAGAGGAGGAGACCAGGACGAGAGGAGGAGACCAGGATGAGAGGAGGAGACAGGAGGAGAGGAGGAGACCAGGATGAGACGAGGAGACAGGAGGAGAGGAGGAGACAGGAGGAGAGAAAGAGACCAGGAGGAGAGAAAGAGAGCAGGAGGAGAGGAAGAGACAGGAGGAGACCAGGAGGAGAGGAAGAGACAGGAGGAGAGGAGGACACAAGGAAGATTAGACCAGGAGAGGAGGAGGAGACAGGAGGAGAAGAGGAGACAGGAGGAGAGGAGGATGAGGGTAAAGGGAGGTCATCATGAAGAAAGGATCAAGATGAAGTGATGTTAATAAGGAGATATAGGAGGAGGAGATATAGGAGGAGGAGAGAGAAGAGAAGAGAACTAGGAGAATGATGGAGGGAGAACTAGGAGAATGATGGAAGGAGGACTAGGAGAATGATGGAGGGAGAACTAAGAGAATGATGGAGGGAGAACTAGGAGAATGATGGAGGGAGAACTAAGAGAATGATGGAGGGAGAACTAGGAGAATGATGGATGGAGAACTAAGAGAATGATGGAGGGAGAACTAGGAGAATGATGGAGGGAGGACTAGGAGAATGATGGAGGGAGAACTAAGAGAATGATGGAGGGAGGACTAGGAGAATGATGGAGGGAGGACTAGGAGAATGATGGAGGGAGGACTAGGAGAATGATGGAGGGAGGACTAGGAGAATGATGGAGGGAGAACTAAGAGAATGATGGAGGGAGGACTAGGAGAATGATGGAGGGATAAGAATATGAGAGATAGGGAGATATCACTTAGAGCAAAAATATTCATAATAACTCCTTTTCAGACTTTGACTGTCTGAGTACAACCAAGGTCAGGTGACATATGCCTATCTTCTCCACACTGAAGCATGACTAAATATTTCTCCACAGTACATGACTGTGGAGACAGTACATAAACCTCCATAGTGTAGACCCTCATACACCCTCTTAATATATCACTAACACTGTCCTTACCCAGATGTGTGTTCTTCCATAGCCTCACAGTACGTATTTGAGGAGATTAGTTGGCTTACAGGGTTCTTAAGAGTGGAACACTGCTGGGAAATCATTAAGCTGTGTGATAGGGAGCAGGTTTCACTGGTTAAACACACCTATAGCACAGAGACATGCATATACAACGGAACGTACAGTGTTTTAATCATTCATGAACACTAACAACACCACTATGTGTAGACACACACACAGACTGTAGGTATGCAGACACACGTAACACTCAGACATATACACACACACAGCCCCTCTCTCTCTCCATCACTCTCTCTCTCCATATCTCTCTCTCCATCTCTCTCTCTCCCTCTCCATCTCTCACTCTCTCCTTTCAAAGCTCTACTCATCTTGGCCTGGATCAGTGGTGAGTCAAAGACAGGCACTAGAGAGCTGCAGGTAAATGATGCTTATATGAGGGTTATTTCCTCTGGCTTGTGAAGTAAAGCACATGCTTAATTGCCATCCTCACCTGACCAATTGTATAATTTCCTTTCTTTTTTCACAACAGCCTCTCCTGCCCAGACTAGGAGCAGGTAATGAGCTGGAGGTGTCCCCCAAAGCTTTAGGCGAGGCGGCTTGAAATAGGTTTCACTAATTTACCAATTAGTCATAAGGTACAGTTGTGAGAGAGCGAGTTCCCTAAGTCCCTGAGTACCTGGCTAGCTACCCACACCACCACCACTCCTATATCCTCTTAGTGAGAGAGCAAGTTCCCCAAGTCATTAAGTAGCTAGCTACCCCCACCACCACCACTCCTATATCCTCTTAGTGAGAGAGCAAGTTCCCCAAGTCATTAAGTAGCTAGCTACCCCCACCACCACCACTCCTATATCCTCTTAGTGAGAGAGCAAGTTCCCCAAGTATTTAAGTAGCTAGGTACCCCCACCACCACCACTCCTATAGCCTGATAGTGAGCTAGCGAGTTTCCCAAGTCTTTGAGTAGCTAGCAACCCCCCCCCCCACCACCACTCCTATAGCCTCTACCCACTGCAGTCATCATCACTCCATTACTGCAGTTCTCCGCTCCTCCGCTCATCCTTTGGCCTTTTCCACTTCTGCGAGGAAACTTGGTCCCATCTGCACTTTGGAAATTAGTATACTCCTCTTCTGCCTTGGAGGGAGGGAGGTAGGGAGTGTTTGTGGGAGTGGAGTGAGGGAGTGTGTGAATTTGTCGGCGTTGGCAAGACTGCTTGTGTTTAAGTGAGTTGGGACCAGTTCTGCTGACCAGATGAACATGAGTTGGGTGTCTGGAGACATGAAGACTTATGAGAACAGGGATCAGCTTCACACAAACAAAGTCAAAGTTTTGCTCCAGGTGGAAATCAAACTTTTCACCCGATAGAAACACTTTCCAAAGATGTGTTCCACTGATTCCCTCCCATCAAAACCTAACCTGAGGAATTTCAGGTCTCAATGACATAAAACTAAGTTAAGTTTTTGGTTATATTGGCCTGAATACTCGTTATGTGTGAGTCTAAGCACATCAATCCCTGAGAGTGGCTGTGCCAATGCTTCTGTGTGGACATCAGTGTGAGAGACTGCATAATACATATTATGGGAATCACTCAGTGTGTATTCTCCTAATTAAACATGAATTCACCCCTCTGCATGTGTATGACTGTTTGATGTTGGTCTCTATTCCTCTATTAGTATACAAGTACATCTGTGCAGCTGTGTGTGTGTGGTTGTGTTTGTTTGAATGTGTGTGAGGGTGTGCGTGCGTGTGCATGCAATGTGCGACGTGTGTGTCCATGTGTGCATGCATGCGTTCAATGTGCGACACTTGCGTTTAACATACTGTAAGTGTGAGTGTGTGTGTGTGTGTGTGTCTGTATCAAGAGTGTATCCAGAGAGTAGAACATGTTCCTGCCTTTCTCATCAGTCAATGAGTACCTTGAACTCCAGGGGAATTGTGACTAATTAAGCCAAATAATTGAGTCAATTAAGCCGTGAAAGAGTTTGAATAAAACAGAGAGTTGATCTGTCTGTCCAAGCGGTGCATTTCAAATATAATGTCACTGCACTCATTCTTCTCTAGTTACTCACTTGCCTCACAAACTACTGTATACTTGTCTTACATACAGCTCTCTCTCTCTGTATCTCTTGCTCTCTACTGTACCTCTCTTTTCCTCCCTCTCTCTCTTCCTCTCATCCCCCACATGCTAATGGACTCCACAACCCCTCCTCCCCTCCCATGTCTGTCTAATCAAAAATCAATTAAAAACACCTTGCCGCCAAGTCTCGAGAGCCCGGCCCGGGCTGAGGGTGGAACGGAAACGCTTCTCCCTCCATTCTCTCTCCTCTCTCTCCCTCTGTTCTCTTTCTATCCACTCCTCACGTCTCTCTTCCTGTGCTAAGCTCCGCCCCTCCTGTCTACTGGAAGTTCGCAAAATGATTTACGAGAACTGAGAACTTAATTTATATATTATTTTCCTGCTGCATCCTCTCATTTATTTATTAGATTTTTCTCCCCACCATGCCGCCTCTTCCTGTCTCTGGCGTGGAAGAGGAGGAGGAGAGGAAGAGGAGAGGAGGATGGGAGGATGGGATTAGAGGGGTAATGTGGTCTCGGGGCAGACCAGCAGACTGGCAGGCCTGCAGACATGGAACAGATCTGTCCCACAGTTAATGGCATTAGTGCTGTCTCTGAGCTGAATGAGGGTGGGGAGGGGAGGGAGGGAGGAAGAGAGAGGAGGGGAGGGAGGGAGGGAAAAGGAAGGGATGGGGGAGAGGGGAGGGGAGTCCGACTGGGAGAGACAGACAAACATATTAAAACCGCCTCTCTACCAGCCCCACACCTACTGTTTACTTTACTCCAACTAAACTGTGTCCCTCACCACACACTCTCCATCTGCAACTGTACACACAGCAATACACTTACATGCACTCCTGCACCGATTCACGCTCTCAAACAAACAAACAAAAGTGCACACACATTCATGTGTATGGATGCACGCACACACGCCACACATGCACACGCACACACACACACACACACACAAACACATAGAAATACCCTCAGCACACATGGATTCAGGCAGGTGCACACATGGATTCTCCATGTCAGGTGCAAATGGACTTCAGTGCAAAGGCAAACACGGTGCTCAGCAGAGAGGGGACATCATTGTCGACTCTGTCGACTGTCTATGCGGATAAAGCTACAATCACTCCTCTCCGAGCTAGTCTCTCCTTTACTCATTTGCACTTCCGCAGTTTTCTAACAAGGTGTTACTGATCCTTGCGGTTTTGGTGACGTCAACACCAACACCACGTTCTCCTTGCTGTCTCTCAGTAGAGCGTCCAAACACAGCAGTCCTCCCAGCCTCCCTGCCTGGGTATCAAAGCCCCAAGGAACCACCACCAACACAGGCTCAAATTACCCTCAGCAGCCTGCTGGGAGATACACAGACACACAGCAGAGCAGAGAGACCAGAGAGGAGGGAGAGAGAGAGAGAGAGAGAGAGAGAGAGAGAGAGAGAGAGAGACAGAGACAGAGACAGAGACAGAGACACAGAGACAGAGACAGAGACAGAGACACAGAGACAGAGACAGAGACAGAGACAGAGACAGAGACAGGGAGATAGATAGAGAGATAGCGCGAAAGAGAGAGAGAGAGAAAGAGGGGAAGGATCAGAAATGAAAGGCCAGGGACAGCTGGAGGAGAGGACAGGAGAGGAGAGAGGGCTGACAAAGAGAGGAGAGGAGGAGAGTTGTAGCCTTTTAAACATGCACATATCTAGGCATTGTTATTGGCAGCAGGAGAGGGAGTGGAGAGGGAATGAGAGAGGACACTGACAGACAGGTGTAGCCAACACACATTGGCTTGTGATGGATGAAGAGGAGAGTTAGTAAATATACATGGAGCCTTCCTCCCTGGCATGTTGTGCTGACTCAGCACACAGCAGATTGGCTGCTTCGCCCCATTGTCTCCCTCCACCTGAAAAAGGTTAAGTCATGAAAATATTGTCTCTGATCATGAAAATATTAACAAGTCTGCCCCTCCCTGCTAATGTGAACCTAGTCACGGGAAGAAGGGGAGAGGATAGAGTATGGAGGAGAGAGAAAGCGAGAGAGAGAGAAAGAGGGGGGGGGGGGTAGAGAGAGATACTAACTTAGCCTCCAGTGCTCTCTCTTTTTATCTCTGTGTAACCAAGGCCACCTCGGGCACCAAAGGTGTGTCTGCAAAGAGCTTTAGACAGAGCTATTGATCCCATAGGGGAGAGCTGTCATAACCCCCCACCCACCGGTCCCCCTGAGCCCCCAGGAAGGTGTGCGGTTGTAAGGGGAAAGTCTTTACAGGTATAGGCCCTGGTAAAGGTCACCTACTGATGGAGAATGGAGATAGGGCTCCCAGTGGTCACTCTGCATATAAAGGGATAGATTAAGGGCCAGTGTTTTTACTGATTGGAATTCCTTAACACACAGCTCCTGGACCAGTGATTCTGAGCCTCAAAATAATTAAGCGTTCAGGCATTTATGGCGTAGTACTTTATTTTGCCATTGGGCTTCACTATATTAGCATATTAGCATAGTACTGTTTAAAGCATATTGCTTTGAATACTCTGAATAATTACCTTTTTGTTATGGTAACTGAATGCTAACTTTATGCTCTCTGTGTTAATACCATACAGGATTATAGCTGTAGTGTTTGTTCAATATGAACGTAATCTCATTCTCCAGTCCACCGCTCTAGCCTCTGCATCACCACAGAACAGCACTGGCCACTAGGATAGACAGCACTTCATCAATCACTCTACTGTCCTGACACTCTGCCAACACACTGCATGGAGATGATGAGAGGAAAGCCTTTCATGTTCTACCTGCCTTTACTTCAGTAAACACACACACACACACTAACACACACTCGTAATAAGTTCACTGAAATCAAAAAACAGGAATCTCTCTCGCCGCCAATTTATCAAGCTGCCACTTTCTGTCAGTGCTGTGTCGTCATAGCCTTTTATCCCCAGCATCATTATTTTGTGTCTCAGTGGCTGTGAAGGGAGAGGAACCGCAAGGCAGAGACTGTCTCTGGCTGTGGAGGCAGAGGGACTGCAAGGCAGAGACAGTCTCTAGCTGGGGAGGCAGTGGAACGTCAAGGCAGAGACAGTCTCTGGCTGGGGAGGCAGAGGAACATCAAGGCAGAAACAGTGTCTGGCTGTGGAGGCAGAGGAACCGCAAGGCAGAGATAGTCTCTGGCTGGGGAGGCAGAGGAACATCAAGCCAAAGACAGTCTCTGGTTGTGGAGGCAGAGGAACCTCAAGCCAGAGACAGTATCTGGCTGTGGAGGCAGAGGAACCGCAAGGCAGAGACAGTCTCTGGCTGTGGAGGCAGAAGAACAGCAAGGCAGAGGCAGTCTCTAGCTGCACCCTCCATGATGTCCTCCAAATCAGAAGGAGGAAAAATCCAGTTACAATTAGGAGTTCTTGGCGTAATGGAAAAGAGCTTTTAGAGTTTTTCTGATCAGTCCACTAGAACACTCATCTGAACATCAGCAGTGGAGCCTAAAAAGAGTCGCTTTAATCCGATTCATGAAGCTTTTAAAGCCTTACCGCACACAGCTGTGGAGTCCCAAATGGCCCCCTATTCCCTGTACGGTGCACTGCTTTTGACCAAGGACTGGCTGATGGGCGCCTGACGTGTCTTCGTTAGTTTTCCGCTGTAAGCCCCGTAAGTAAGAGGATACTAATTAGAGGGCTTTGGATGTGTGATTTGACCAGTGAATAGCTGCACAGCCCACACACTAGCTGGCAGATATGCAGCCACTGCAGTGAAAACTCACACACTAGGAGGGACACACACATACAGTATGCACACACACATCCACACACATCCACACACATATTCATGCAGGCACACATATAGTACATTCATTCACACACACACATACATGCACACACACACACACACGCACGTATGCTACCTTACTACATCACTACACACCTATATATCCGTCCATGGCTCACACACAGGAATTCATCTATCAGCGGTTCACATTGGCCTCCAGCTAGCTGGAGCTACTGCAGACATTGATCAAACTGACTGTTAACATGAAGAAGTTCAAAATCGCACTTTTCTAATCCCTTTACTGCCAACAACCTTCCTCATCCCCATAGCGGAAACATAAGATACACACTTTGACACACACTCATATTCACAAAAACACATGTATGTATACAAACTAATTTGCACGCTGGCATGCACACAAATGAACACATATTCAAAGGAAAACTCCCCCAGAAATTGAAACAAAATCAATGTTTTTCTCCCCTCTCAAACCTCCATTGAAGGAGTGAAATCCCTGTAAGAGGTGGTTGTAGTGTGGGTATGGCAGCATCACAGCGAGTTCCACTGAACTTCCTCTGCAGTCTCTTTGTGTGTTTAGGATGTGGCCAACATGCGTCCATGCTAACCTATGGAAGTGAACCAGGGTCATATTCCTGAACTTGTCCAATATGACATTTTCTATTGCAAAACTTTTTTGCTACATTTTTCTATGGTGTGCACCAATGTATACAACCCAGGGTTTGGGCTTCTGCCCTTTGGTATTCCACCACTAGGTGGAGCTCTAACAGACTGCACGGCTCAGACAGGAGCTCAGATAGAGCATGCTCATACACAGACAAATTGTCATTTCAATTTCAATAAACACTCTTCACTTTCCAAGAAAATGTGGATGCATTGAGTTGCTGTGGACAAGGGCATGGCCAAGGACAGGTGAGTTGTGCTTGTTGCTTCCGATGCTATAATCCTCCTGGAAAGTAAAAGAACAGAGATGCTCAGCGTGTGTTCCCAAGTCACCTCCGCCTCCACATTATCATCATTCCACATGTATAGTAAATATCCAACACATACATACATGAAATACAATACAGCTCTTGATATTACCTCTGAGAGTAATGAGAATCAGAGAAGGCTCCAGTCAAGAGAAGGAGTAAAGGAATCACTCAGAGAGGAGAAGTACTTGTATCACCATAATAAGCAACGGCCGTAAGGGCGGGTAGACATTACACATTACACCAAATAGGTTACATTTTGGGGGAAACGTCTCAGCCTGCAACGTGTTAGCACTTTTCCGAATTGCGATTGATAGTTTTTATGGGTTCCCGGGCGCTCTACGGCATCCCGATAATTTACCAGACAAATAAACAGATCAAATCAAACATGTTTAGGCCTAATTACACGTGCACATAGGTATTTTAGCGTACTGCTCCGTTGGAAGTTAACAGCATCTTTATTTCTCGCTGATAGATTGATTCCTGCCATGTCAAAACGCAAGTCTGTACATGTAACCAGTGAGAAAAAAGGCTAGGGGCTAGATTCAATTCATACTTGACTGACTTGTCAAATGTGAGAGGTATGGTATTCAGGAGGCTTGACACTGCATTGTAGTGTATTGGGGGTCTTGGTTAAGCGCTCACCCTCTTTTCCCATTTTCTCGCTGAAGTGAAAAGACTGAGGTGAGAGCTCCTACACAAGGGAAGAGAATAGAGAGTGGAATGAACGTAAGCAACTTTGCCTTCAGCGACCGTTTCATTGTGGTTTCCAGAGAAGCCCCTCACTGGGGTTTAGAGTCGAGTCTGCCAACTGCTCAAGCCAGACCAAACAGTAACAAAAAAGTGTGCTTAGTTTGCACCGGAGTCAAAGAAAGGTATTGTCTTTTGTTTTGCAGTTCCGGAGTTATCAGCCTTTGTTCGAACAGTTTTGCATATTCATCCCCCTCACGGCCCACATAGATGTTAATGCACGCCCACACTAACACATCTGAGTGAACAGGGCAAACAAATGTTACATCTCTCACATTCACTCACTCACTCTCTCTCTCTCTCTCCCTCTCTCTCTCTCGCTTTCTGTCTCTCTCTTTCTCTCTCTCTTNCCCCCCCCCCCCCCACACACACACACACATACACACATACACACACAAACTTTGTGAAAGAGAGAGTCTTTGGCAGCAGCCACCTCTCAGATCAGCTGAAATAGGATCCGGTGCTCAGATCCCGCTGTACCTCTCACACATACTGATATGGCCTGATCTCCAGTCAGTGGAGTTAGCCTTCAGGGAGTCAGTCAGGAGCTTAGAGCTGTGCACCAGGGACACTGGTGGACCCTGATCAAGAGTACTGCACTACATAGGAAAAATTATGCCATTTGAGACACAGCCAATGGCAACGGCTCAGGTCAAATGTAGTGCACTACATAGTGAATAGGGTGCCATTTCAGACACATCCAATGGCAACGTCAGGGCCGTATCTATCTCACTAGCTGGTAATGGAGTTGGCATATGCAGGAGCTACTTTATCCACATGACATCATTCCTGGCGAATGTGATATGATGATTCAACAGTGTTTTGACATGAGAGGAGAGAATCGTGATGATCCACATGACAGAACAACATGCCTAGCAACCTCCCCAGGCTCTAGTGTCACAACACTGACCTTGCAAGCACGATGAGTCCAAACGAATGTACTGTCAAGACACTTCAGAGCAGCATTCCAGGAAATTATAGTAGTTACTGTTAAGTATTATCATAAGTATCATATGTATTATCATAAGTATCATAAGTATTATCATAATTATCATAAGTATTATCAAAAGTATCATAAGTATTATCATAAGTATTATCATAAGTCTTATCATAAGTATCATAAGTATTATCATAAGTATTATCATAAGTATTATCAAAAGTATCATAAGTATTATCATAAGTATCATAAGTATTATCATAAGTATTATCAAAAGTATCATAAGTATTATCATAAGTATTATCATACGTATCATAAGTATTATCATAAGTATTATCATAAGTATCATAAGTATTATCATAAGTATTATCATAAGTATCATAAGTATTATCATAAGTATCATAAGTATTATCATAAGTATTATCATAAGTATCATAAGTATTATCATAAGTGCCTAAGTATTCACCTCCCTTGGATTTCTAGACAGCAATTTTAAAGTCTTGCCATAGATTTTCAAGCAGATTTAAGTCAAAAGTGTAAGTTGGCCAGTGTAGATCTGGCCTGTGTTGTAGGTTATTGTCCTGCTGAAAGGTGAATTCCTCTCCTAGTGTCTGGTGTAAAGTAGACTGAAGCAAGTTTTCTTCTAGGATTTTGTCTGTGCTTAGCTCCATCGCGTGTATTTTTACCCTGTAAATCTCCCCAGTCCTTGCCGATGTCAAGCATACCCATACCATGATGCAACCACCACCATGCTTGAAAATAAGGAGGCAGTTACTCAGTGATGTGTTGTGTTGGATTTGCCCCAAACATAAGGTTTCGTATTTAGGTCAACAGGTTTATTCCTTTGCCATGTTTTTCTTTTGCAGTATTACTTTACTGCCTTGTTGCATACAGGATGTAGAATTCTGAATATTTTTTATTCCTATATTCACTGTAATTTAGGTCATTATTGTGGAGTCACTACAATGTTGTTGATCCATGTTCAGTTTTCTCCCATCAGCCATTGAACTCAGTAGCTGTTTTAAAATCCCAAATGTCCTGCAGCTCAGTTCAGAAGGATGACTGTATCTTTCATGTGTCTGGGTGGTTTAATACATAAATTCACAGCATAATTATTAACTTGACCATGCTCAAAGAGATATGCAATGTCTGATTTGTTATTGTTACCCATCTACCAATCACTGCCCTTCTTTATGAGGATTTCGAAAAGCTCTCTGGTTTTTGTAGTTGAATATGTGCTTGAAATTCAATACTTGACTGAGGGACCTTACAGATGTTGTATGTATGAGGGACAGAGGGAGGGGCAGTCATTCAAAAATCATGTGAACCACTATTATTTCACACAGAGTCCATGTAACTTATAATTATGTGATTTGTTGAAGTTTTATTCCTGAACTAATTTAGGCTTGCCTAAACAAAGGGGTGAATAATTATGCAATAACTATATTTTAGTTAATTCATTTGTAAAAATGTGTGTAGTATTTTGTGTAGATCAGTGACCCAAAAAAATCACAATTAAATCTATTTAAATCCCGCTTCGTAATGCAACAAAATGTGAAAAAATCCAAGGGGGGTGAATACTTATGATACCCACTGTATCATTAGTATACAGTGAGGGAAAAAAGTATTTGATCCCCTGCTGATTTTGTACGTTTGCCCACTGACAAAGAAATTATCAGTCTATAATTT
>QNTS01003017.1:24483-38268 GCA_003317085.1 Hucho hucho | reverse complement strand
CTCCTCTCCTCTCCTCTCCTCTCCTCTCCCTCACTCAATCTCTCTCTCCACATGAGGATGTGTAAATATGGGATTATTGAGGAATTGATCTCTGCCCTGCTCCGTCCAGCGTATCCTCCACCTCCCATTAATCTGCAATGACTGGAGGAGAAGCCCAGAATCCATCAGTGGGCTTCGCTGCAGACAATTGTCTGAAGGGCCCGCTCCATCCAAATTCAATTAGAATCAATGGGCTACATACACAAATAAGAGCGTTGTTAGATTGAGACACATAAATAAGCAGAGGGACAGTGAGAGAGAGAGAATTAAACCAAGAAAGAGAGGCCAGATTGATCTTTCCTCTTTCGGACCGTGTTATCGAGTCTCCAAATGAGATCAGTGTGAATGATATTCCCTGGCTCGTCTTTCTCTCTCTCCTCCCTTCCCCAAGTGTCTCTCTCTCTCTCTCTCTCTCTCTCTCTCTCTCTCTCTCTCCTCCCTTCCCCAAGTCTCTCTCTCTCTCTCTCTCTCTCTCTCTGTCTCTCTCTCTCACTGTCTTTCTCTAGCGTCCTCTCTCTCTCTCCCCCCTCTCTCTCTCTGTGTCGCTCTCTCTCACCCTCCCTTCCTCTCTACCCCCGTTCTCTCTCTCTCTTGCTCTCTCTCGCCCCCCCCCTCTTTCTCTCTCTCATCTGACCTTTTTTGCTCACTCTGCCCCTGAATGACTGCTGAGCCCAGCCTTGAGCTTCACTGTCTGACAAAGACCATCTTTCTTTTCTCTGGAGAGAAAGAGGGCAGAGGAAGAGATGAGGAGGAGAGGAGGGTAGGAGCAGGGGACTTAAAGAGGAGTGGTGGTGAGTCATGAGAGGAGAAGTTCAACGACTGGTGAAACAGGGTGGTATGGGAGTGACATTGAGAGACGTTGTTGTTGATAATTTAATAGGATCTCTTTTAGACCACCATAGGCATAGTCCTCAGAGACGTACATATTAAAAACATAAGCAACAAAACAAAACGAAATTAGCTTTCTTAAATAGCTAATTAGCGTTAACGTAACCCTTGTGTGCACTTGGTCATTATGTTCGAATTATCTGTACTTTATACAATTACCTTCATTAACCTTTCTTTCATAATTTCTTTTTCAAGAATTTCTTGTTGATGTTCAGATGGCCTAAAACTTCAGTGACATCAGTGGTTAAGATGTAAGTGGAGTTGACTTACTGTGAGAGAGAAATAGAGAGGAGAGTGAGAGAGATTGTTATGAAATCAGGGAGTGTGAGATACAAATTGTGACAAAATGCCATAGACAGATAAGGAGTGTGAGCTAGACAGAGGGATGAGATGAACTGAAAACTAGAGAGAGAATGAACACACAGTATTCAGACCCCTTCCCCTTTTCCACATTTTGTTACGTTACAGCCTTATTCTAAAATGGATTAAATCATTTTTTCTCTCATCAATCTGCACACATAACCCCATAATGGCAAAGCAAAAACAGGTTTTTAGAAATATTTGCAAATGTATTAAAAATAAAACACAGAAATACCTTATTTACATAAATATTTAGACCCTTTACTATGAGACTCGAAATTCAGCTCAGGTCCATCCTGTTTCCATTGATCATCCTTGAGATGTTTCTACAACTTGATTGGAGTCTACCTGTGGTAAATTCAATTGATTGGATATGATTTGGAAAGGCACACACCACAGTTGACAATGCATGTCAGAGCAAAAACCAAGCCTTGAGGTCGAAGGAATTGTCCGTAGAGCTCCGAGACAGGATTGTGTCGAGGCACAGATGTGGGGAAGGGTACCAAAACATTTCTGCAGCATTGAAGGTCCCCAAGAATACAGTGGCCTCCATCATTCTTAAATGGAAGAAGTTTGGAACCACCAAAACTCTTCCTAGAGCTGGCCTCCCATCCAAACTGAGCAATCGGGGGAGAAGGGCCTTGGCCAGGGAGGTGACCAATAACCTGATGGTCACTCTGGCAGAGCTCCAGAGTTCCTCTGTGGAGATGGGAAAACCTTCCAGAAGGACAACCATCTTTGTAACACTCCATCTTTGTTCAGATGGAAGCCACTCCTCAGTAAAAGGCACATGACAGCCCGCTTGGAGTTTGCCAAAAGGCACTTAAAGACTCTCAGACCATGAGAAACAAGAATCTCCGGTCTAATGAAACCAAGATTGAAGTCTTTGGCCTGAAAGCCAAGCGTCACTTCTGGAGGGAACCTTGCACCATCCCTACGGTGAAGCATGGTGGTGGCAGCATCATGCTATGGGGATGAAAACCTGCTCCAGAGTGCTCAGGACCTCAGACTAGGGTGAAGGTTCACCTTCCAACAGGACAACGACCCTAAGCACACTGCCAAGGCAATGCAGCAGTGGCTTCGGGACAAGTCTCTGAACTTACTTGAGTGGCCCAGCCAGAGCCCGGACTTGAACCTGATCCAACACCTGAAAATAGCTGTACAGCAATGCTTCCCATCCAACCTGACAGAGCTTGAGAGGATCTGCAGAGAAAAATGGGAGAAACTCCCCAAATACAGGTTTGCCAAGCTTCTAGCGTCATACCCAAGAGGACCCGAGGCTGTAATCGCTGCCAAAGGTGCTGCAACAAAGTACTGAGTAAAGGGTCTGAATACTTATGTATATGTGATATTTCATTTTTATTTTTTATTTTTTATTAGAAAACATTTCTAAAAACCTGTTTTTGCTTTGTCATTATGGGGTATTCTTTGAAAAAAAAAACAATTTCATCCATTTTAGAATAAGGCTGTAACGTAACAAAATGTGGAAAAAGTGAAGTGGTCTGAATACTTTCCGAATTCGCTGTAAAAGAGATATAAGAGAGCATGTAGAACAGAGTGATATGGGGAGTGTGAAGCAGAGACTGTGTGAGAGTATACGACAGAGGACAGGTCAGACCCAGACAAGACAGTAGTGAGCTACAGATAGATGTGAGAGGGACTGGGACTAAGAGAGGGAAGAGATGTGTCGTAAAACAATTAAGATAGAAGAGATAATGAAATGGGGCGAGAGATACATTATGAGAGAGTGAGATGGAGAAATATGAGAGGGATTGAGATAGAGACATGAGAGGACATGAGTCAGAGATATTGGAGATGCAGAGTGAAAAAGAAAGATATGGAAGAGATATGAGGAAGAGGGAGAGAGAGAGAAACAGAGAGAGAGGTTGAAATACATATAGAGATAGATAGGCCGAAGTGTGACAGAGATATCGGGCGAGATCGATCTGGCCGCTGCCAAATGGGGGGTGTAATGATGGGTAATGATATGAGTCTGGAGAGGAGAGGGAGCACTCTGTGTGTGCGTGTTTGGGTTTGTGCATGCGTGTGTCCGGGACAATGTCCACCCAGTAGCCGGTACTTTCATTAACAGAGCCGATTCATTGCACATCACAAAGACCGCTTCATACCCACCCCACCCCCGTAGCAATGTATATAAACACACCACAATCACTATCACTATCTCTCTCTTTCTGTATCTCCCACCCTCTGTCTGGCCACATCCCACTCCCTTACCACCTCCACCCCAATCTCTCTCTTTCTCTCTCTCTCTCCCTCATAATCTGCCTCCCTCTTCTCTCATAACCATCACTTTTTCATCCCTTTCTCACCCATCGTGTATCTCACTGGATGTCTGTTCATCTGTTTTTCAAATTAACCTGTCAAAAGACATCACTCTTTGGTTGTGCTACCCTTGGATGGATTGATAAAACACAAACATATACTTATCCACAACCACACATAAGCACTGACACATAGGCACACACACACACACTAACAGGTACGCACTGGCACACAAGCATGCACGCACGATCACATGCACGCACACACACACACGCATGAGTGTACAAACACACACACACACATTCATCTGCACACCCTCCACACACAGACCTACTGACTCTTAAACAGTTTCCACAGCAACATGAAGTGGCTAAGAATAATGTATTCTGCTACAGCTCGGCACGATTTGCATTACCCCGTTCCTTTTTCAATATCAGGACCACACTTTTCATCCCACACTGCCATTCCCACAAATGCACAGCAGCGTTTTAACCCCTCCAATTAAGTAACGATAGGGAAGCCAGTAAGGTCACACTCTATATTGGTGTTGTGGGTTTAGCTGCAGCTATAGTGCAACAGTTCTGCTTAGATAGCATGGTACAAAACATAGGTTGGAGGAGGTCCATAATGTACCAGTGGTAAACAGGTGCACTTACAGTAACTGAACAATTCCCTTCATAACCAATTCATATTATGCTGGGTCACATCCTTCTAATCTGTATCTTTATGAGCAGGACACAGTTCAGTAGGTTACTCCCCAAGTGATCTGTATTGTAAAATGTACAACAATCACCTGTCCCTTCCTGGACAGATATGATATATAAAACAAGAATTTGGAACCGTGCAGTATATTGTTTAACCTCTTTCTGCAATATGGCAAGCAGTATGCAGACATTTCAATGAAATGACATTGACCCAACTTGGAATAGATGTTGAATTGACATCTGTGCCCGGTGGGAAAGCACATTTAAAGCATCAGATGAAAGCTTTAATTAGTAATAAAATGGCAGCAGTAGAGCAGGACCAAGACAAATCGAAAATCAACTCAAAATTGTATGCGATAAGGCTTTCTGTATTGAATACAGCCAGCAATCAAAGCAATTTAAAAGTCAATGGACATTTCACTCAATAATCCAGAGTTCAAAGGTCACAAAATCAAAATGAGATTCTGTCCAACCAAAAAAGTATCAAATGTCCTTTAGATCCAAGATCCCAAAAACAAGTTCTTAAAAAAAAGGGTAACTAAAAAAAAACAAAAAACAATAATCACAACAATTAAGAATCTATAATTTAAAAAAAATGTCACATGCCGAATACAACGGGGGTAGACTTTCCCGTGAAATGCTTGATTATGAGCCCTTAAAAACAATTCAGAGTAAAAAAATATATATTTAACACAAGAGGAATAAAATACACAATGTGCTGATGCTGATATTGAGGGACAGATTATTGCCTTGGCACCACACTGCCAGGTCTCTGGCATCTCCTCCTTGTTTGCTGATGGCGTATAGTCAACAAACTTGATGATGGTGTTGGAGTTGTGTGGGTCATGGGTGAACAGGGAGGACAGGAGGGGACTAAGCACACACCCCTGGGGGGGGCCCTGTTGAGGGTCAGCATGGCAGAGGTGATGTTGCCTAACCTGGGGTCGGCCCATAAGGAAGTCCAGGGTCCAGTTGCCGAAGGAGGTGTTCAGTCCCAGGGTCCTGAGCTTGGTGACAAGCTTGCAGGGGAATCTGGTGTTGAATGCTGAGCTGTCATCAATGAACAGCAGTCTCACATAGATATTTCTCTTGTCCAGGCGGGAGAGAGCAGTGTGAAGTGCAATTGAGATTTGGAAGGTATGATAATTAGAGTGGGTCCAGTATGTCTGGGATGATGTGTGCCATGACCAGCCTTTCAAAGCACTTCATGATTACAGATGTGAGTGCTACAGGGCGATAGTCATTTAACTTCTTAGGGAGCGGCTCCTGAGGTGACGGTTTTGGAGAGTCTGGCGTGCCCAAAGTAAAATGCCTCCCACTCAGGCCCAGAAAATAGGATATGCACATAATTAGTACTATTGGATAGGAAACACTCTGAAGTTTCTAAGAGTGTTAAAATATTGTCTGTGAGTATAACAGAACTGATATAACAGGAGAAATCCCGAGGAATTTCTGTCCTGGAAAAAGTGTTTTTGACACATTGCCTCATTTTGAACCCCTCCCAATTGAAAACAGACATATATAGGAGTAAGATTGCAGTACCTATTGCTTTCACTGGATGTCAACAGTCTCTAGACAGTGTTTGATGATGTTTAGTTGCTCTGGATGGTAATAGAAGAAGAATTTCGAAGTGGTCATCGGATGTAAACAGAAGAGGAAGTGCGTTCACGGGCTCGCGCGTGCTGTGGTTTTTTCCTTTCCTATCGTCCAGTTTATAATCCGGTTGAAATATTATAGTAAATATACATAAAAGTGTTCCTAAGGATACATTATCAATGATGTTTGATTGTTCTTGGACAAGTGTATAGGTATAGGTTGAACGCGTTCTCTTCACGGTTCAATGGGCGAGTGGACGCTGTATTTTATGAACATAATGCGCCAACCAAACGGAGATTTATGGATATAAAAATGACTTTTTCTAACAAAAGAACCCACTGCTCCCTAAGTAGTTAAGCAGGTTACTCTAAAGTTCTTGGGAACAGGAACAAATGTGGTCAGCTTGAAACATGTTGGGATTTCAGACAGTGACAAGGAGAAATTTAAAATGTCAGTTAAAACTTCTTAGGGAGCGGCAGCAGAGGTGACGGTTTTGGAGAGTCTGGCGTGCCCAAAGTAAAATGCCTGCCACTCAGACCCAGAAAATAGGATATGCACATAATTAGTACTATTGGATAGGAAACACTCTGAAGTTTCTAAAAGTGTTAAAATAATGTATGTGAGTATAACAGAACTGATATAGCAGGCAAAAACCAGAGGAAAATCCATCCGGATTTGCAGTGTCTGGAAGCTATAGCACTAAGCAGAACGGATAGTAAGAGGAAGTAGTCAGGGGACCACTTTTGTCAACAACGTTTGACGGGCGCGAGATTGTGAGAGCGCACCACTTTATTTTCCTTTCCTATTGTTCACGTTATCGTCCGGTTGAAATATTACAGTAAATATACATAAAAGGATACCTAAGGATACATTAAAAATGATGTTTGATTTGTTTGTAGAAAGTTTATAGGTATAATTTGAACGTGTTCTCTTCACGGTTCAATGGGCGACTCAACGGTGGATTTTATGATCATAACGTGCCAACCAAACAGAGATTTATGGATATAATAAATGACTTTTTCTAACAAAAGAACCATTGGATGTCTTCGTTGGACACTTGGGAATCCCTCAGCAGAAGTTCTTCAAAAGGTAAGTGATATTTTTTAGCTCTTATATGGGTTTTGTGTGACCCACGCTGGATATGAATTTATGCTAATGTGGAAAATATATGAGGTGCTATCCTCAAACAATCAAATGTTGTGCATTCGCCGTAAAGCCTTTTTGAAATCTGACAACGCTGTGATATTTCCAAGAAGCAGAGCTTTTGATGACTATGCAACACTTGTATATTGATGAATGTTTAATAATTCAACTTTTGGATTTTGAATTTGGCGCCTTACATTTCACCTGGTAGTGTCGGGAGCGCGCCTCTACTCCCTAAGTAGTTAAGACGCTTGCCAGCTGGTCTGCGGATGCTCTGAGGACGCGCACTGGTATTCCGTCTGGTCC
Source organism: Hucho hucho (assembly GCA_003317085.1). Classification (NCBI taxonomy): domain Eukaryota; kingdom Metazoa; phylum Chordata; class Actinopteri; order Salmoniformes; family Salmonidae; genus Hucho; species Hucho hucho. The sequence goes on along the minus strand of QNTS01003017.1, from coordinate 30,949 downwards.
TGCGGCCTTGCGAGTGTTAACCTGTTTACAAGTCTTACTCACGTCAGCCACAGAGAGCGCGATCACACAGTCTTCCGGAACAGCAGGGGCTCTCATGCGAGGCTCTGTGTTGTTTACTTCAAAGCGAGCATAGAAGTAAATTAGCTCGTCTGAGAGGGAGGCATCATTGGGCAACTCACAGCTGGTTCTTCCTTTGTAATCTGCAATAGTCTGCAAGCCTTGCCACATCCGACGAGCGTCTGAGCCGTTGTAATAGGATTCAATCTTACTTCTGTATTGTCCTTTTGCATGTTTGATGGCTCGATGGATGTCGTAGCGAGAATACCTGTATGCGTCCTTGTCCTGTCCTTGACTTGAGTTAAATGCGGTAGCTCTAGCTTTTTGCATAGTGTGAATCAACAGGAGGTTGGTGGCACCTTAATTGGGGTGAATGGGCTCATGGTAATGACTGGAGCAGAATCAGTGGAATGGTATCAAATACAACAAACACATCGTTTCTAGGTGTTTGATGCCATACCATTTGCTCCGTTCCAGCCATTATTATGAGCTGTTCTCCCCTCAGCAGCCTCTATTGTGGTAATCTTACCATTAACCCATGGCTTTTGGTTCAGGTACGAGTGCACAGTCACTGTGGGGATAACATCGTCGATGCACTTCCTGATAAAACCTGTGACTGTTGTTGTGAACACGTTGATGCTGTCAGATGAGCACTGGAACATATTACTGTCTGCGCTAGCAAACCAGTCCAGTAGCATCGCATCCGCTTCCTCAGACCATTTCTGCACTGAGTGCGCCACTGACTTCTCTCCCTTGAGCTTATGTTTGTAAACAGGAAGCAGAAGGATAGAATTGTGGTTGGATTTACCAAAGGGAGGTGGAGGGAGGGCCTTGTACACATGTTTGTGTTTTGTGTAGAGCTGGTCCAAAAGTCTTGTGCCTCTCGTGGCACAAGGACATTCTGGTAAAATTTTTGAAGAACTCATCTGAGATTTCCAGAGTCACGAGCAACACCAAGCACATTCTCTGGATGTGTGGTTTCCTGTTTGTTTAAAGCCCCTTACAGATCCTTGTGTGCAAAGGTGGTGTTGACCTGTGGTGGGACAGTGATGATAATAGATGAGACTTCTCTCGGAAGGTAGAAGGATCTGCATTTAACTATCAGGTATTCCAGGTCCAGAAAACCGGGTTGAGATTTTTTCCACGCTGGAAGCCGTGCACCAATTGTTGTTGACAAAGAAGCACAACCTTCTCCCTTTGGATTACCAAGTCTTGCTGGTGCATGGAGAATCCATCGAGTTGAGTAGCTGAGGGAGGAAACGAGTCCGACAGCCATAGTTTCTCGTGCCTCATTGAAAGGATACCGTCCCTCTGAGGTTGTCCATCTTATTATCAAGTGACTGAACATTTACAAATAAAACAATGGGGAGTGCTGGACGATTTTCTCTGCGTCTAAGTCGAACCAGGACGCTTGACTTTCTCCAGGTGTCGGTGTTGGCGTTTATTTTATGGGGACCGGATCAGATGTAAACAAATCTTATGTGAGAGTCCAATAAATCCCTTTTTGCAGGCAGATAATCCAAATGTGTTTACAGAAAAATCACTTCACTGTTTCACTTTAGAAGTTTTCGAACAAAATTCCTTAATTGTTTCTCACACGGCGGCCATTTCGCTCTCACCGTCCTAATCACATGACCCTATACGTAAAGTTTTTTTTTCCTATGAATACATAATATTTCATTCTATATAATTTAATTTCGCATTTAATGTGTTTATGTTACGAATGAATAAGATATTGTAAAGATAGGAGCAGTATCAGGGAGAGAAACACCTGTAGGTCTTGAGGATACCATAGATCACACACAAAAACATGGCCCACTGGGCACAAACAGGCTGAATCAACTTCAGTTAGTGCCTAACATGGCTGCTAGAATCTTGACTAGAACCAAAACATGTGATCATATTACTCCTGTGCTAGCCTCTCTACACTGGCTTCCTGTTAAGGCTATGGCTGATTTCAAGGTTTTACTGCTAACCTACAAAGCATTACATGGGCTTGCTCCTACCTATCTTTCCAATTTGGTCCTGCCATACATATCTACACGTACGCTACGGTCACAAGACGCAGGCCTCCTTACTGTCCCTAGAATTTCTAAGCAAAAAGCTGGAGGCAGGGCTTTCTCCTATAGAGCTCAATTTTTATGGAATGGTCTGCCTATCCATGTGTGAGACGCAGTAGGTCCTATGATTGAGTGTAGTCTGGCCCAGGGGTGTGAAGGTGAACGGAAAGGCACTGGAGCGACGAACCGCCCTTGCTGTCTCTGCCTGGCTGGTTCCCCTCTCTCCACTGCGATTCTCTTCTTCTAACCCTATTATGGGGGCTGAGTCACTGGCTTACTGGTGCTCTTCCATGCCGTCCTTAAGAGGGGTGCATCACTTGATTTGGTTGAGTCACTGACGGGATCTTCCTGTCCGGGTTGGTGCCCCCCTCGGGTTCGTGCCTTGGGGGAGATCTTCGTGGCCTATACTCAGCCTTGTCTGAGTATAGTCTGTTATATCTGGAGAATTTCTCCTGTCTCATCCGGTGTCCTGTGTGAATTTAAGTATGCTCCCTCTAATTCTCTCTCTCTTTCTCTCACTTTCTCTTTCCCTCTCTCTTCTCTCGGAGGACCTGAGCCCTAGGACCATGTCTCAGGACTACCTGGCCTGATGACTCCTTGCTGTCCTCAGTCCATCTGGTCATGCTGCTGCTCCAGTTTCAACTGTTCTGCCTGCGGCTATGGAACCCTGACCTGTTCACTGGACGTGCTACCTTGTCCCGGACCTGATGTTTTCGACTCTCTCTACCGCACCTGCTGTCTCTAACTCTGAATGCTCGGCTATGAAAAGCCAACTGACATTTACTCCTGAGGTGCTGACCTGTTGCACCCTCTACAACCACTGTGACTATTATTATTTGACCCTGCTATGAACGTTTGAACATCTTGGCCATGTACTGTTATAATCTCCACCTGGCACAGACAGAAGAGGACTGGCCACCCCTCAGAGCCTGGTTCCTCTCTAGGTTCTTTCCTAGGTTCTGTCCTTTCTAGGGAGTTTTTCCTAGCCACCCTGCTTCTACATCTGCATTGCTTGCTGTTTGGGGTTTTAGGCTGGGTTTCTGTATAGCCCTTTGTGACATCGGCTGATGTAAAAAGGGCTTTATAAATACATTTGATTGATTTGATTGATTGATTGATTTAATCAAAGTGGTTTCCACATCATATAAAAGAAATTACATTGAAATTACATGGAATAGACAATGAAATTGAGGTCTGTGCTCAGTGGAGGGTACAACACAAAACCATTGACTCAAGATGAGATCTGTAGCAAGATGTCGCTATTGACAATGAACCACTGTAGTTTTATACACTGACAGCAGAGAATATGTCGGTGCACAAGCCCATTATCTTTCTCCTCTTCATAACTTCTCTTCACAACCTCACAAGCAGCGGCTAAAAAAATACTCTTGTGGACAAACTGGCAACTGAGGCCCGGAAAAATAAATGAGAGGGAAAGGCTGGTTAATGAGAAATGCTATTTCTACAGCTTTGATGTCCCCGGTCCACGTAAGCACACAGCTTAGACAAAAACTAATTAGAGATGTCGGCCACATCCCAAACACATTAAAAACATATTAGCACAATAACCATTTGAGAGGGTGTCCATGTCCCTCTGTGTGTGTGTGTGTGTGTGTGTGTGTGTGTGTTTTACTATTTGTAGAGTACATTGAAAGAGTTTATTATCAAACTGTTTTGTACTTTTATTGAGTACTGTATGCTCAAGATGATATTGTACTGCATGTGTTACTGCGGGTGCCGAAGTTGCTAATACCAGGCAGAGGCAGAGTTTGGTCACACTTTATTTGGATAGTCCATCTGTAGACGCTCTACAGATGGTCATACTATCAACAAACAATCTGTTGATTAACAACTGCTTGCTAAGGTTACGGTAAGGGTTAGGGTTAGGTTTAGAATAAGGGTTAAGATAAGGATTACGGTTAGAGCTAGGGTTAGAGTAAAGTTTAGGGTTAGGGTTAGGGTTAGGGTTAGGGTTAGGGCTAGGCCTAGTAGTAGATCATTTGTTGAAATGTTACTGATAGTCTGTAGATAGTCTGTGTTACAGAGAGCTTCAACAGGGGCAGCAGGTAGGAGGTCCCTGAGGATCTTCTTGGCCTTCCTGTGACACCTGGTGTTCTAGATATGTTAAAGGGCAGGCAGTGTGCACACAATGGTGCGTATGACTGAGCGTGCCACCCTCTATAGAAACTTGCGGTCAGTGGAGTTGCCGTACTAGGCTGTGGTGCAGCCCAACACTATGCACTCGATGGTGCCCCTGTAGAACACTGTGGGGGCCCTGTGGGAGAGTCCGAATTTCTTCAGCCTCCTGAGGTTGAAGAGTCGCTGTCTTGCCATCTTCATCACGGTGTCCGTGTGGTTTGAGCCTTTCAGCTCATCGGAGATGTGTACGCCGAGGAACTTGACGTTTTGACTGTCTCCATGGCAACCCCGTTGATGAGAATGGATACGCCGCCCAGCCTGGTTCCTCCTGATGTCCAAATTCCTTTGTTTTGCTGACATTGAGGGAGAGGTTGTTTCCCTGGTACCATGCCGTCAGAGTGCCTACCTCCTCCCTGTAGGCTGTCTCGTCATTGTTGGTAATCAGGCCTACTACTGTTGTGTCGTCAGCGAACTTGATGATGGAGTTGAAGCTGTGTGAGACCATGCAGTCGTGGGTATACAGGAGGGGACTGAGAATGCACCCTTGTGAGGCCCCCGTGTTCAGGATCAGTGTGAAGGAGGTAATGTTGCCTACCTTCACCACCTGGGGGCTGCCCGTCAGGAAGTCCAGGACCCAGTTGCATAGGGAAAAGTTCAGTACCAGGTCAGTGAGGTTTGTGCTGAGTTTAGAGGCCGCTATGGTTTTGAAGGCTGAGCTGTAGTCAATGAACAGCATCTTCACATATGCATTCCTTTTGTCCAGGTGTGCGTGCAATGGCGTTTGCGTCGTCCGTGGATCTTCCGGGCGGTAGGGGAATATTTCAGTTTACCGACAAGGTTGCCATCAATCCACGTTTTTTGATTGACATTTCCATGAGTTGGACAGTCAATGTGTTGATAGTAAAATAACCCGCTTCCTATCCAATCCATGAACTGTAAAGTCCCCTGGTTGTATATAATCTGTTTGGATGTCAGAGGAAAGCCGTTCCCTCTGGAAGGAGATCCTCGCTCTGTGTTCGTTAAGTTAATACACTAATGATTGAACATTGGCGAGTAGTATGCTCGGTAATGGAGGACGGATCACCCTGCGTCTCAATCTCACTAAGACCATGTCTGCCTCTCTGTTGGCGGCTTCGTTTCCTTCTCTCCGGTATGAATCCCAGGCTACCCGGCGCCTCATCGGAAAGGCTAGACCATTGTTCCACCGTCGCCGGGAATTCAGGAGTATCCAGCAGGTGTACGAAGTAACGCACAAAACAAAAAGAGTAAGACAGTTTGAGAAAAACACCTACCATGTTCGTAGGTGCCATCTTGAACGGATGGGGGGAGTGAAAAGGAACAGAGAGAGAATATGCTCCAAAATAGCTGCAATCATTGACCACTGCCTTCATAGAGAGAGGAGTCATAAGAATCTAAAGTAGATTTTAACACACACACACAGAATTGGTTTAATTCTGTCCGCTGTGTTTGAATGTGGGAATAGAATGTGACACTACACACACAGTGCCTAGGCTTCGTGCCTGCCTGCAGTCTTCATTGGGTAGGCGGGGGCAGCAAGGTTGCAGGCAGCAATATTAAACCATCAATCACACCCCAAATTAGGCATTTTACATCACACAAGCACTTACTGGCACACACACACTCTCTCTCTCTCTCTTTCTCCCACAGGTGGGGTCCTAGACTGGAGAATGAAAGAGATTACATCACAAAAGAAATGAACACCCAATGTACAGAACAACCAATGAATACATGAAAGATGCATAGATAAAACCTGTAATACCAAATACATACATCATAAAAATAAAATAATACATGATAATAAATAATAAATCAATGTATTATTTGAATCTTCTATGAGCACTACATTAGAAACACAAGTACCACAGGCAGCCAAGAACAGTCTGTAAATCTTCATTACATGGTGTTCACAGGGTATACTAATCACAACCCATAAGACAGCAATGGCAATAGGTGCTTTTGTTAATAACCTGCATTCGCCTTTCATCACCGCTGACACTGTGTAGCACGGTGTTGTAAGGAGGATGTTATGGTGTTCATGTTAGACATTACAGGCAGCTCACTTTCTCCCATTACCCACCATGGCACATTACTGTATGGGAGGGCTAGAGAGAGGAAGGGAGTGAGAGACAGACAGACAGACAGACAGACAGACAGACAGACAGACAGACAGACAGACAGACAGACAGACA
>QNTS01003016.1:130244-145275 GCA_003317085.1 Hucho hucho | reverse complement strand
ACACGTCAGGGCTATCAGGACACAGCCAGGCCAGACTAAACACGTCAGGGCTATCAGGACACAGCCAGACCAGACTAAACACATCAGGGCTATCAGGACACAGCCAGACTGTTTCTCTGACCAGGTGCTTGATGAGGCGATACAAGGGTCAATACGAGCAGGAGGGCTGAAGAGACAGATTTGTATTCTGGTTTCCCAACAAATCCTTAAATTAGTACTGTGGTGGCTCCTAGAAATTCTCTTTTTTGAAATGTATTCAAAAAGACGTTTGTGAAGAACATGCCGAATTCCTTACCTTCCAAATCATGCTGACATCATTCTACTACATACGACTCTGTTTAATACCTCCTGTTTAATACCTCCTGTTACTAAATGCTTGTGGATGCTTCTCATTGGAGGACTGTATATAAAGGGGCAGGTGTCAGCTATGTCCTCACCTGGTCTTGTAAGGACATGACAGGATTGTTCTTGGTGGTGTTGATGTGCAACACGTGGAAGTGGTTCTTTCCACAAAGGTCGTAGGCGATGTTGGTGAACGACGTGCTCGCCGTCTTGGGCACTCTATTATATATGATGACCACATCCTCTGCCTCGGCCAGCGGCGGCGTGTCCCGTACGCCATCTTGGGTGTGGCGCTGCTCCACCTCCCTCACCTCGTGTCTGGCGATGGTACGCTCTTATAGGAGGGAGACAAGATCAAGGTCAGGTTCACACTCAGAAAATATTTATTGTGCCAACATTAGGCAATGTCGTTAGCAATACGATGATCTGGTTTCACAATAAATAGGGGTTTCTGGGGGGAATAAATTATGAAGACAGAACGTACTGCTGGATAGACTGGAGTGTCACAGTGTACCAGCAGAGGGAGCAAGAGGGGCCTCAGGACATGTACACAATAGCCTTCCATCTTCTATGACAAGTGCCTCTAGATAACCAGGCTATAGTCAATTACTTGGCCCAGTGTTTTTTCGCTGAAGGTGTGACAGAGAGGGGGGATAGAGAGAGTGAAGGACAGGCATGTTTTAACAACGACAACACAGACTGTTCACACGTTCCGCTGGTGGCTAGCCCCCTGTACAAACTAACGGTGTAATTACACACAGCTGGTAATTGACCCATCCTTCCTCTACAGTAGATAGATGCCCACTGGTGCATAAAATAACCCGGTTCCATTATTTATCACAGCTTCCCAAGGCACCATACATCAACCTGGGAGCCTCCTGGATGTGAAGCTAGTCTCTCTGTTAAGAGCTGTCTGTCTAAGACAAAGGTCTTAGACAGACAGGATAGTTGTTTCAGTTCGCATCACAGCCGTCTGAGGACCGGAGGGTCTCAGCTATTTCTCTATCTATAGCTGTTCATGGTAGCTAAATCAGTCCGAGGGTAAGAGGGCTGAAACTGCTACATCAAAATAACTGCTCTCTCTGTCTCTCTCTCTCTCTAACACATTGTAAGTTTGAACATACTGGGTCATGATGCTAGCAGGCAGTCCGAATACACAGCAGAAGGCTCAGAAGTTCAGAAACTGCTGGATCAAAAAGAGATGCTGCTGTCTAGTCTCTGTCCCCTTCCACAGTCCACAGTCCCCAAGTCCCCAGTCCCCAGGCACCGTTCAGGCTCAACTCAGCTCCTGACTCCCACTCTGCTTGTTTGCATACTCACTGATACACTACTCAAACTACACCGTCTACACACAATGCATTACTCTCTCCAAACTGCACTACACAATGCATTACTCTCTCCAAACTGCACTACACTTCGCACTGCACTATGACCTGCACTACTCTCTCCAAACTACACAATGCACTGCATTACTCTCCAAACTACACAATGAACTGCACTACTTTCTCCAAACTACACTACGCACTGCACTACTCTCTCCAAACTACACTACGCACTGCAGTACTCTCCAAACTGCACTACACAATGCACTACACAATGCACTACTCTCCAAACTGCACTACACAATCCACTACTCTCCAAACTGCACTACACGCTGCACTGCACTACTCTCTCCAAACTGCACTACGCCCTGAACTACGCCACGCTACGCCCTGAACTACGCCCTGAACTACGCCACGCCACGCCCTGAACTACACTACACTACACGCCCTGAACTACACTACACTACACCCTGAACTACACTACACTACACCCTGAACTACACTACACCCTGAACTACACTACACCCTGAACTACACTACACCCTGAACTACACTGTGCAGACAGGCATTTAGAAGAACTGCTCTGTTCTCTGAAAATCTAAAAGGAGGGGGTGTTGGGGGGGGGGAGGGGGGGTCGTGAGACTCATTAGGCCAGCGAGCCGAGCACCGCACATCTTTGCTCGTTAGCATGGCTTAATTATCTAAAACAATCTGCCCCTTCGCAACGCACAAACATGTTTCCAGGTGATTAAGCCTTTGATGATAACATTGAAGAGAGGAGGCGTAATTACAAGTGAAGTGGGTTTCTATAGTCGCAGTCTGATGGAAGTTAATTACAGGTATGGCCTTGTCACTGCGTGCGCGCAGTGTTTCTCTTAGGATTTTTTTCAGCAGCGTTGGCAAATGTGTTTGGGGTGCTTCTGTTACTGCTGCGGTCTCAGAGGACAGACGCGCTGCTGACATCCTGCTGGCATCTTGCCTTCTGCTGGCATCTTGCCTTCTGCTGGCAAGCCTCTCTTTGGGTCATTTCACCAATTCAATGTGCCTTTTGAGAAGTGTGACTTGGTAAAAAAAAAAAACTTTGATTTTATCTCATTTTAACATTGTCATACAGAGCAGAAGTTCAACTTGATAAAAACATGGTTTCCCATCTCCAAGATGTTAAATAAAAAATATTATAGTAATGGCCTATCAAGTGCCAAATAAAGTAACAGGGTTTGACCGTAACAGGGTTGACCGTAACAGGGTTTGACCGTAACAGGGTTTGACCGTAACAGGGTTTGACCGTAACAGGGTTTGACCGTAACAGGGTTGACCGTTTCTACTTAAAATCAGCCATGAATCCCCTTGTGACAGGGGGAATGGAAGCTTGTTACGTGCAACAGGGAGTGGCAAGTGAATGCAAGCTGCACTAAGACATTGTTCAAACATTTCTAGCCTGTCTATCTATGGGTAACAAGGCTGACGTGTTATGCTCAACACGCTCAGTTTTCTACAGCCAAACACAGTAGAACCAGAACACCTGGTTTCACTCTATGATTTGACTATTTGGATGTTCAAATGTTTCTTTGGAAAAACATATATTTTTTTAAATGAATAGTTTCACCATATTAAAACGAGAATTCAGTTCATGTAACAGGGTTGACCATAAAAACGAGGGACAGACATAAAACGAATCATTAATCGCATGAAATGAATCACTAATCACATGAAATAAATGAATCATTAATCACATGAAATAAATGAATCACTAATCACATGAAATAAATGAATCACTAATCACATGAAATAAATGAATCACTAATCACATGAAATAAATAATAACCTTCAGAACTGACTGTCAAAGCAACAGAGATAACTAGGTCTTTACAAATGTTGGGGTTAAGTGGGTTAAAATCTTCCTATAAGTCACAGAGGGTGCACGGAGGGAAAATTTGGGCACTTTAGCAAAGTCATTATTCATATAAAAATCTGATTTATTGAATTCTCCATGTGGTCTATATTAAAAAGGGCACATGATTTAATATAACCAGCTTGTAAAATTCTATATTGGTCCAATTTCTACTTACAATATTAAAAAGGCACTCTTGTTGAAATGACCCATCTGTTGTACTACCAACATTGTTCCGGGAGACAAGCACCAGTGTTCCGGGAGACAAGCACCAGTGTTCCGGGAGACAAGCACCAGTGTTCCGGGAGACAAGCACCAGTGTTCCGGGAGACAAGCACCAGTGTTCCGGGAGACAAGCACCAGTGTTCCGGGAGACAAACACCAGTGTTCCGGGAGACAAACACCAGTGTTCCAAGAGACAAACACCAGTGTTCCAAGAGACAAACACCAGTGATTCATCTACTTGGGTGTGAGAGCTGCTTTGGAATTAGTCTCTCAGTCTCCAAAACCACTCTCCCTTATCTAGGCTGAGACAGTGTAAATGTGCCCCGCCAGGCCGCATGGTCTGTTCCTAAAGTCCAAAGTAAATCAATAAAGTAGCAAAGCATTCCAGGATCAGGAGTGGGGTACATCTGACACTGAGAACAGATGGGAAGGAAGGAACATTGCTTTACCCGGACAGTAATGGAGAGGAATCCTGGTTAAACCAGTCTGCACTCTAAATTAAGTCAAATAATAGTGACTATCATGCAGTGCAAATCTGTAGAACATAATCCAAGAACAGTAGGTATTAGGGAAGCTTCTCCTCAACCGTTCTGAACCCTGTATGAAGACAGTGACAACAAGGTAAGTATTTCAGGCCTACCTAGGGTGGAGCAATAGCACCTAGCCTGACAAACGCTGCCACTGATATACGACCACCTATTCCAGAGATGGGTCTCTATCATATCATTTCACCTCAGCAGTACAGAGTCCCTGTCCCGAATGGCACCTTATAGGGCTCTGGTCAACAATAGTGCACTATATAGGAAATCGGGTGCCATTTGGGTCAAACCTAGTGCACTATATAGGGAATAGGGGGTAATTTGTACTGCAACCCATAGTGACACTGTCTGGCACGGTCACAGTCAGTCAGCTTCCCAGCAAACACTGTACACATCTTCCCTGGATACATTTTAGCTCCCGCTATTTGAACATGCAGTATCGTCCTTGCAAGTACAGAACAAGTCTCATAAGTCTCCATCATCAAACGTCTAGCCTATATCATCCTGCTCTAAAATCGCACTCAAGGAAACCATGAACAGGTACAAAAACATAACAGCAACATCTGCCTGACACTAGCCCCAAGGTAGATATTATTATTATAGGTACTCTGCCTGGTCTTTAGTCACTACACTGCATAATTTATGTTTCGGTCTTAACTGTGAGCAAAAAAAAAAAAGTGGCATATATAAGCCAAAATATTCCAGTGTTTTCAACGTTGTTGACGGAAGACTATCAAGTGTTCCTCAAGTTACTGAATCTAGAGTTATGTACTTCATTTGTAAAATGGCACCCAGGGAGGGAGGGAGGACAAGAAAAGACAGTCCCCTTCTTATAGTGTTCCAGTGAGCCTCGGTGAAATACGAAGTCAACCAATTAGGTGTATTTCATCAAGATGCCTGCGCTACACTTTATCCTGATTGAAACAACAATCGACCGACCCGGGAGTAGAAGTCTGTGTCAGCAGATATGCAGAGAAATGCTGCAAATCTATATTTGAAGGAGCTGAGCCGGGCGACTCCTCTATCAAGAATACAGAAGTGGCGAATATATTGCAGATGAGCTTGTAGAATAGCCTCCTCCTTACACGTCAACTCTTTTCAAAAGGCAAACATTTGAGTTTCAGGGAAATCTGGACCATTCAAATTGTAAAATTGATATTCAAAAATATGATTAAAACACGCTCTAAATCTGTGCCGAAGACAGCGAGAAAGAAAACGAGAGCGGCAGAGAGAGCGGGGGCGGCACAGAGAGAGCGGGGGCGGCACAGAGAGAGCGGGGGCGGCACAGAGAGAGCGGGGGCGGCACAGAGAGAGCGGGGGCGGCACAGAGAGAGCGACACAGAGAGAGCGGGGGCGACAGAGAGAGAGAGAGGGCGACAGAGAGAGAGAGGCAGAGAGAGAACATTCCAAAGACCATTGTACACCTCCACCATATTCTACGCTGTTCAACTGATTTATGGGTAAAAACAACCCTGTGGACAGTCATAATGAACCTGGCCACCTATCAACATACTCTTGACAGTGTAGAATTTAAAGAGACAAAACAAGACCAATCATTATCAGGAAGAGTTGAAAGACAGGAAGCTATTTGACCTTTCTGCTCTCTCTCCTTCTCTGCATGAGCAGCTTCATGATGCCCTGAACCGTGTCTTGTAATGGCCTCCATGGGATGTCAGATTTAAAAAAAAAAAAATGTACCCTATGCCCAGAAATACCCGACCTCTGTCGAGATGGATAAGTCCCAAATGGCACCCCAGCGAGCTCCAACAGTATTGGGGAAATGACACGTGTAGTTGTTTTTGGCTCTGTACTCCAGCACTTTTGGATTTTAAATGATACAATGACTATGAGGGTATTCTCATACATATTGGTTGAACGATTTAGAAATCACAGCACTGTTTGTACATAGTTCCCCCATTTTAGGGGACCAAAGGTATTTGGGACAAATCCCCTCTAACAGTGCCTTCGTAAAGTATTCAGACCCCTCGACTTTTTCCAAATTTTGTTACGTTACAGCCTTATTCTAAAATTGATAAAATAGTTTCCCCCCCCCTCAATCTACACACAATACCCCATAATGACAAAGAAAAAAAATGATTTTTTTTGTGAACATTTATTTAAAAAATCAAAAACTGAAATAATCACATTTACATAAATAATCAGACCCGTTACTCAATACTTTGCTGAAGCACCTTTGGCAGTGATTACAGTCTCAGGTCTTCTTGGGTATGACGCTACAAGCTTGGCACACCTGTATTTGGGCAGTTTCTCCCATTCTTCTCTGCAGATCCTCTCAAGCTCTGTCAGGTTGGATGGGTTTCAAGTCTGGGCTCTGGCTGGGCCACTCAAGGACATTCAGAGACACTCCTGCATTGTCTTGGCTGTGTGCTTAGGTTCGTCGTCCTGTTGGAAGGTGAACCTTCACCAAGTCTGAGGTCCTAAGCGCTATGGAGCAGGTTTTTAATCAAGGATCTCTGTACTTTGCTCCATTCATCTTTCCCTCGATCCTGACTAGTCTCCCAGTCCCTGCCACTGAAAAACATCTGCCTCTTCACTGTAGATCTGTGCCTCAACACAATCCTGCATTGGAGCTGTACGGACAATTCCTTCGATCTCATGGCTTGGTTTTTGCTCTGACATGCAATGTCAACTGTGGGACCTTATATAGACAGGTGTGTGCCTTTCCAAATAATGACCAATCAATTGAATATACCACCAGGTGGACTCCAATCAAGTAAAAACATCTCAAGGATGATCAATGGAAACAGGATGTACCGGAGCTCAATTTCGAGTCTCATAGCAAAGGGTCAGAATACTTATAAAATATATTTTATCCATTTTAAAATAAGGCTGTATCGTAAACAAAATGTGGAAAATGTCAAGGGGGCTGAATACTTTCTGAAAACACTGTATACGTGTATTAAAGTAGTCAAAAGTTTAGCATTTAGTCCCATATTTCTAGCATGCAATGATTAAATCATAGCTTGTATTATTTCAAATCCAAAGTGCTGGAGTACAAAGCCAAAACAACATGTGTCACTGTCCCAATAGTGTTGGAGCACTCTATAGTGCACTACCTTTACCAGACCCTTTACATTTGGGACACACCCTCAACCCATCTACCACAGGACACAGAGCATTCTGGGAGGAGGTGGACAGGCAACGATGAATAAATGGCTAAAATGTTTTTTGTCCTTTTGATTGACTCGGTGACTGGCGAACACAGTGACTCTAAAGTTGATTTGGGACAGAGCACAGCTGCTTAGGAAAATGAGAAACTTCAGGATTAACTGCATTTGGACATAGTTATTGGTTTATTCAGACTTAATTTGTTTGGTTCCATGGAGAGATATTTTAGCGCTTTCCATAAAGTTAATGTTTCTAGAGCTGGTCAGCGGTCACAATTCACCAGACAAATACAACATTCTGATAAGATTTTGATCCAAAAGGACATGTTAGTCCCAAATCTGGAGCTGCTCCACAGTGGGACGCCACCCGTTCTCCCTGCGGTCATCTATCCACCTGTTCCATCCCTCAGCATGACCTAATCCAGGAATCTCCAACTAGATTCAGCCACGGTCCAATTAATTTAATCACTAACATTTTTAACGATACAAATTGATGCAAGAAGCCCAAACAGATATTGTATTTGACAAAATCAATAATTTCAAAACCTTGATTACATTGGTACATAATCACATCTCTATAAGTGAAAATACATTTCTTATATTACAATTAATTTGAGCTGAATTCCTAGTGATTTTACATTCTTTTATGATCAAAAAGTTGAACACAAAAAAAAAAATCTACCCCAAAAGTATTAATTTTTTCAATAAAATACATAAGATTTTTGCTCAGAAAACTTTAGGGGGCCAAATAAAATAGTCAGTGGGCCGCCAGTTGATGATCCCTGACCTAGTCTAACCACAGTCAATGTCACCAACATGAAGACTGGTGAACCACAACCACCGTGCTGAAACAGGCAACCAAAATTGTGCTTTTGGGGAAATTAGGAATTAGGAGTCAGTTTAGCATTTTGAGCCAAAATGTGTCAGTTTCCACTGAAACATCTCACTCTCATCACGATATCTAGCTGACTGACTCAAAACACCACCAGCCTGCATGATGATGCATGATGTTTAGGCTTAAAAGCATCTTTAACTAAGGCAGGAACTTCTTCCCGATCCTTCTCCCTCCCAGAGGCAGATCTCAAAAAGAGCCTCAGAGAATGAGTCGTTCTGACTCAACACGGTCAGAAATCCTCATCCCAATAAAGAAGCTTCCTCTCTGATGAAACCTCATCTCACAGCCCACCATGTCTGAACACTAGCGTAGGGCTAACCCCCGTCTCACCCAGTCTTCCCTCAACCTCATCGCTCCTCCCAGTCTCCTCACCCCCTCAACCTCATCCTCACCGCTCCTCCCAGTCTCCTCTCCGCCTCCTCACTAAACACCCTCCTCCCAGTCTCCTCTCCTCACCGCCTCCTCCCTCAACCCCCTCCTCCCAGTCTCCTCACCCTAGTCTTCACCCCGTCCTCACCGCCTCCTCCCTCAACCCAGTCCTCACCGCTCCTCACCGCCTCCTCCCACAACCCCTGTTCTCACCCTCTCCTCCCTCAATCCCTGCCAGCCTGCCCTGAACCCTGTCAAATCACCAGACAAGACAAGCCCTTCTAATACTTGTTCCCAATTAGAGTGTTAAGCTTCCCACCGTATAGCATGGGGGGAGAACAGACAGCTTAATGAAATTACAGAAGACTACTGGGAGCAGAGAACAAGAGGGAGAGAAAAATCCCTTACATATTGTGCTCTGGCCTAATTATTCGGTTTCCTGTATCCAGCCGTAGGGGCTCTGTACTTTCCTTCCTTCTGTAATGAGCAAAAGACTAATGATTTAGCAGAAATCTAGGAAATCTTCAAAAATGCTTTGATAATGGAGTGAAAACGTGTCCACATATTATCATGGCCTGAAACACATCTGATGCAGATCAACACCACTGGTGAAACGTGGGCGCAGAAGGAACAGGAGTCCCAAAATTAACAAAACATTTGACCAAAAACTACCCATTTTCAAAATGCACCAACCTATGTGACTCATCTTTGTCTTTTGTTTCGCTCTCCTCTAGTCGTGATGTCCAGTTCTTCGGAGACCAAATCACTGGGGATACAGAAGTAGCCCATTTCACTTAATGTCACCTTTGGCTGTCTGTCAATGCCTGCCCCTGACATGAGGCTAACGTGTCCCCAAAGCCTGCAACTGTGGATCAGGTGAGGGGTTGACAGTTCCTTCCACTGTCACCCAGGGGAGGGCTTCGTCCCGACGAGCATCCTACTGTAGTGCACTACATTTGACCAGAGCCCTATAGGCCCAGCATATAGGGAATATGGTGCTATTTGGGTCATAGATTCAGATAAGACGAAGATCACAGCTGACAGCTGGAAACAAGGGATGTCAGCAATTCTCTGAAGACACTTCTTCAGGACTAGACTGAAGATGCTGTTGCAGAAGCAGACAGACAGTTCATGGTTTAAAAACAGGGTCTCCGAGAGGCTGAGATCAGAGGGGGAAATCTGGGATTGGTACATAATTGCTTTTACTTTCAGTGGCAGGGTGCCCGCGTTGTTGTTGTTTGAATCCCAGCTTGCCCCTTTAAAAGGAGACATGTTGTACATCTTGTCCTCTGGGGTAGTCTGACACGTTGAGATGCATGTCTTACTGAGCCGCGATGCCACCGACCAGCCGGCCCAATTAACAGGCACCTGGTGGAGGGTGTTAAGACACCAGGATGGAGTCACAGGGTCAAACACATCGAGGTGTGGTTCTCATGTCCTCAGGCTGTGTTGTGTTAGAAGAGAGATGACCAGTATCCCTCAGAGTATTCATTCAATACTGCTTGGTCAAAACATCATAATCTGGTAGGAAAACGGTGTTCCTCAGGGTTCTGTTGGGGAGCCTATGCTTTTTAAGATATGTTTTTAAATTATCAAGGCGGGGGGGTTTAAATGTACACTGAACAAACAAATATATATAAAACGCAACATGTACAAAGTGTTGGTCCCATGTTTCATGAGCTGAAATAAAAAGATCCCAGAAATTTCAGGACACAAATAGCGTATTTCTCATAAACAAAATTGCACAAATTTGTTTGCATCCCTGTTAGAAAGCATTTCTCTTTTGTCAAGATAATCCATCCACCAAAAAGGTGTGGCATATCAAGAAGCTGATTAAACAGTATGATCATTACACAGGTGCACCTTGTGCTGGGGACAATAAAAGGCCACTCTAAAATGTGCAGTTTTGTCACACAACACAATGCCACAGATGTCTCAAGTTGAGGGAGCGTGCAATTGGCATGCTGACTGCAAGAATGTCCACCAGAGCGGGTTTCCAGAGAATTTAATGTTAATTTCTCTACCATAAGCTGCCTCCAGCATCGTTTTAGAGAATTTGGCAGTACTTTCAACGGTGTCGTGTGGGCAAGCGGTTTGCTGTTGTCAACGTTGTGAACAGAGTGCTGCACGGTGGTGGTGGGGTTATGGTATGGGCAGGCATAAGCTACGGACAACGAATACAATTGCATTTTATTGATGGCAATTTGAATCCACAGAGATACCGTGACGAGATCCTAAGGCCCATTGTGAGGCCCATTTTTTTTTAAGGTACAGTATGTGACTGTGACTAGGGTTGCAAAGGTTCGGAAACCTCCCGGGAAATTTACGGAAATTTTCCATGGGAAGTTTTGTTTAAATTCATTAAAAAAAAGTTAACTTATAACAGTGAACCTTTTTTGTGGCATACACATAAGGCAATTCTAGATCTTGTGGCGTATTTTGGTAAAACTATCCCCAATTCAATGGAATGGAAAACCTCTGCATGCACAGTGCATTCTTCCATCACATGTACAGCTGATTCTCAAGATCTTGCACACTAATGAGATGCTATGAGCCCACACTACTACATTGTCTGAGCCAAGGACGACTACATGCTTTCTGGTAAGTTTTGATTACAATACTAGGTGGGGTGAATATATTTTATATGACATACATGATTTTTTGTTAGCTAGTAAATAGTAGCCTACAGCAAAGTGTGTTTAAATAATTTCTAACTTGTTAATTTCCGGCAGTTAGTTTTTGCTACCATGTGGGGTTTTAGCTTGCTTGAGCCAGCTAACTGAGTCTTAATTCACCTGTTTCCATACATGTTTAATTTTAAAACATTTATCTTACAAAGGAGTTGTTTAATCTAACTGCTTAACTATTTATCTGTACATGGAATTGTATTTGTTTTTTTTGTTGTTTTTTTTCCTTCTAATGTTCACAGGAAAATTCCACGGGCACTATGATGTGTGGAGACATTTCACTGCAGCTAATGTAGAAGAAAAAGCTGTGTACATTTGCAAATACTGTGCCAAATCATATGTGAAGAATGCAACAAAGATGCAGAATCATCTGGCCAAGTGCATAAAGTTCCCTCAGCGCTCATACCAAGCAACCTGTGACAAAAGTCTCTACTTCTATTCGAGGTGAAAATAATGAATCAGACACCTTATCGATAGCAACAGCTCATGGTCCTCCTGGAATCAGAAGTTTTTTTGTGACTCAATGGAGGAACGTAGTCAGAGAAATGCTGATAAATGTCTTGCTTGAGCTGTGTATGCAACTGGTTCACCTCTGATGCTCACAGGCAATGTGTATTGGAAGAGATTTTTGAATGTTCTTCTCCACCCCTCAACCAGTATTCTACAAGAGCACAGACACAAGGGACAACAGACACACCGGTCTCTACATTGCAGATGAGCTGAAGGCAGTCAATTACCTTGGACCACAGAAGGTATTTGCACTGGTGACAATGCTGCCAACATGAAGGCTGCTTGGTCTAAAGTGGAGGAGTCCTACCCTCACATCCATTGGCTGTGCTGCTCATGCATTGAATATGCTCCTCAAGGACATCATGGCACTGAAAACAATGGATACACTCTACAAGAGAACCAATGAAATGTTAGGTATGTGAAGGGTCATCAAGTTATAGCAGCAATCTACCTCACCAAGCAAAGTGAGAAGAATAAGAGCACCACATTGAAGCTGCCCAGCAACACCCTTTGGGGTGATGTTGTCATCATGTTTGACAGTCTCTTGGAGGGGAAGGAGTCTCTCCAAGAAATGGCCATATCACAGTCTGCCGATATGGACAGCCCCATCAAGAGGATCTTCCTGGATGGTGTATTTTGGGAGAGTGAAACTCCTGAAACCTATAGCAGTAGCCACTGCACGGATTGAGGGAGACAATGCCATCCTGTCTGATGTTCAGACTCTGCTTGCAGATGTAAGAGAAGAAATCCGTACTGCCCTTCCCACTTCACTGTTGCTCCAAGCAGAGGAAACTGCAGTTCTGAAATACATCAAAAAGCATGAAGACATGCGTAAGCAATGACATGAGCAAGGAGGCCTACAAACCTGGCTCAGTTACACCAGCTCTGTCATTTGGAAACTTCTTGTGGGAAGGTTGTTTAAACAATTTAAAGCAATGCTACCAAATACTAATTGAGTGTATGTAAACTTCTGACCCACTGGGAATGTGATGAAAGAAATAAAGCTGAAATAAATAATTATCTACTATTATTGTGACATTTCAGATTCTTAAAATAAAGTGGTGATCCTAACTGACCAAAGACAGGGAATTTTTACTAGGATTAAATGTCAGGAATTGTGAAAAACTGAGTTAAAATGTATTTGACTTCAACTGTAGATGTATGAGAAGCCATAGGAAAGCCCCGACTGAGAATAGGCTTAGAGGCTATTGCATCTGGTGGCTATGTGACTGTGCGTTTCGCTTCAACAACAGCGGATTGAGAGATCAATGGAGGATGAAGGAGAGAAGAGGTTGTCGATGCTGGAAATGGGAGACATGGCCAACAGACACACGCACGCATGCACTCACAAACACATGCCAGGAGCCTCCTCTCCACTGGGACTAATTACAGGGCTGGCATTTAGCTCTCGCTCCACTACAATCCCCCTCGGCTCACCCTCCTCCTCTCATCCCTCTCCTCTGTTTATTCATCTTTACATCAAATCGCAGAGAGAGCGACTGCTGCCGATTCAGAAAACTCCATTTGTATTTCCTCGATCCTTTGCGTCCTCGTACTTTTCACCGCCTGCTATAAAACACATTGGAGGAGATGCAAACTTCCTGATATAGGCCTAGCCTATCTTCTCCTCTGATTGGTTTAGGAGAAGATAGAGAGAGCTTAGTTTATGAGGAAGTTATTACTCACATGCATAGGGTTGCAAATAGAATCCCAGGGTACAGTGCAGGTCAAAATATTAGAAGTGATTGGTGTGAATGGTGTGGCTGTTGAACAAGATCAGGAGACTAAATTACTTGCCATTACCTTAGATAGTAAACTATCATGGTCAAAACATATAGGGTAAATGTCCATGGGGGTGTGGTGGCAGGGTAAAGGTTCGTTGGGGGCGTGGGCTGCACAGCTATTTTCAGGTCTCTCCAGAAATGTTAGATGGGGTTCAATTCCAGGCTCTGGCTTGGCCACTCAAGGACATTCAGAGACTTGTGTCAAAGCCACTCCTGCGTTGTCTTGACTTAGGGTTGTTGTCCTGTTCGAAGGTGAACCTTCGCCCCCAGTCTGAGGTCCTGAGCGCTATGGAGCAGGTTTTCATCAAGGATCTCTCTGTACTTTGCTCCGTTCATCTTTCCCTCGAGCCTGACTAGTCTCCCAGTCCCTACCGCTGAAAAACATCCCCACAACATGATACTGCTGCCATCACGCTTCACCGTAGGGATGGTGCAAGGTTTCCTCAAAACGTGATGCTTGGCATTCAGGCCAAAGAGCTCAATCTTGGTTTCATCAGACCAGAGAATCTTGTTTCTCATGGCCTGAGTCCTTTAGGTGCCTTTTGGCAAACTCCAAGCAGGCTGTCATGTGCCTTTTACTGAAGAGTGGTTTCCATCTGGCCACTGTACCATAAAGGCCTGATTGGTGGAGTACTGCAGAGATGTTTGTCCTTCTGGAAGGTTCTGCCATCTCCACAGAGGAACTCTGGAGCTCTGTCAGAGTGACCATCAGGTTCTTGGTCACCTCCCTGACCAAGGCCCTTCTCCCCCGATTGCTCAGTTTGGCTGGGTAGCCAGCTCTAGGAAGAGTTTTGGTGGTTCCAAACTTCTTCCCATTTAATAATGATGGAGGCCACTGTGTTCTTAGAGATTTTCAATGCTGCAGAAATGTTTTGGTACCCTTCCCCAGATCTGTGCCTCAACACAATCCTGTCTCGGAGCTCTACGGACAATTCCTTTGACCTCATGGCTTGGTTTTGCTCTGACATGCACCATCAACTGTGGGACCTTATATAGACAGGTGTGTGCCTTTCCAAATAATGTCCAATCAATTGAATTTACCACAGGTGGACTCCAATCAAGTTGTAGAAACATCAAGGATGATCAATGGAAACAGGATGCACCGGAGGTCAATTTTGAGTCTCATAGCAAAATGTCTGTCTGTCATCCTAGTAACTGTCCGTCCATCTGTCTGTCACCCTACTAACTGTCCGTCCATCTGTCCGTCACCCTACTAACTGTCCGTCCATCTGTCTGTCACCCTACTAACTGTCCGTCCATCTGTCCGTCACCCTACTAACTGTCCGTCCATCTGTCTGTCACCCTACTAACTGTCCGTCCGTCACCCTACTAACTGTCC
>QNTS01003016.1:102099-130160 GCA_003317085.1 Hucho hucho | reverse complement strand
TCTGTCACCCTACTAACTGTCCATCTGTCACCCTACTAACTGTCCTTCCATCACCCTACTAACTGTCCGTCCATCTGTCTGTCACCCTACTAACTGTCCGTCCATCTGTCTGTCACCCTACTAACTGTCCGTCCGTCACCCTACTAACTGTCCGTCCGTCACCCTACTAACTGTCCGTCCATCTGTCTGTCACCCTACTAACTGCTATAATCAGTGGGCTCTACAGATGAAGGTCCTAACCCTATGTAGTTAGTGCAGGTCCCAGATGGCACTAACAGCACAACACAATGACATAAAACCTATCTGGAATTGGCTGATGACCAAATCGGGTTCTCTGAACCTGACCCATTGACAACCCTGCAGTCTAATTGGTCTATTGATTTCCTGAAGTGTGATGAGCTTTCTGTATCTGAAGAGAGTGCCATCATTGCTTGAGTCCCAAATGGCACCCTATTCAGTGCACTACTTTAGACAACAAAGGATGCCATTTGGGATGCAAACAGTGCCATGTATCATCAGAAGTGGGCATTAGATGCCCTGTAAAAAAGTGAACAACCTCTTATTCCCTCAGTGAAGGACAAACATTAACAGTGATATGTGATCACAGAGTAACAAAGAAAGAGAGAGAGAGATTATACTGTGTCACTGCCATCAATCATCTCACTGAGGGTTCCTTTCCTTACCCCAGTGTTTTCCCATTAGCGCTGGCTGGCGGCTAATCAGCCGGTTACAGACTCCTTTTCAGCCGGCTACATTTTCCACTTCATTCGAACCATACTACTTTCCATTTAAATTTCAATCCGCTAGTCTGTCAAGCACTCTCCCGCTAGAAAAGAACGATATGCATCTTCCTGCGATCTATTGATTAGGTGGTGCCTGTCAGTCACAAAGTGAGCGATGACACGGTGGCGCAGCAGAGCGGAAGAGACGAAACGAGCGGTTTCACTCTCGCCAAAATCTGTCCAAAATAAGCCTGCCTTTGGAACAACAACTCCCACTGTTAGAGCGGAGACATGAGCATCTCGTCAATTTATACAGATCTGTGGTTGCAGTCAAATGTCTTCACACAGAGGGAGAGAGCATGATGCTCGTGAATTTGCACGTCCCGTGTAATGTAAGTGGTAACGATGAGGCAAATTCCACTACATAGCCTAATGACTATTTTCTGACAAATTAATTTATTTTCTTTTGCGTGTTTCACATAGCCATGACAACTGAACAGCAAGTGTTGACTAGTTTATAAAACGAGTCAAATTGACTGAATAAAGTCGATATATGTCCCCTTTCATAAATCATGCAACGTGGTTATTTTTCTATTTCACCTTTATTTAACCAGGTAGGCCAGTTCCCCTTTATTTAACCAGGTAGGCCAGTTCCCCTTCATTTAACCAGGTAGGCCAGTTCCCCTTCATTTAACCAGGTAGGCCAGTTCCCCTTCATTTAACCAGGTAGGCCAGTTGAGAACAAGTTCTCATTTACAACTGCGACCTGGCCAAGATAAAGCAAAGCAGTGCGACAAAAACAACAGTTACACATGGAATAAACAAATGTACAGTCAATAACACAACAGAAAATCTATATACAGTGTGTGCAAATGGAGTAAGGAGGTAATGCAGGCCATAGTAGGCCATGGTGGCAAAGTATTTACAATTTAGCAAATTAACACTGGAGTGATAGATGTGCATGTGCAAGTAGAAATAAGGATGAGGATGTGCAAGTAGAAATACTGGTGTGCAAAAGAGCAGGACAAAAAACAAATATGGGGATGAGGTAGGTAGTTGGATGGGCTGTGTACAGCTGCAGCGATCAGTAAGCCGCTCTGACAGTGGATGCTTAAAGTTAGTGAGGGAAATCTCTGTCTCCAACTTCAGTGATTTTTGCAATTCATTACAGTCATTGGCAGCAGAGAACTGGAAGCAAAGGCAGACAAAGGAGGTGTTGGCTTTGGGGATGACCAGTGAGCGCGTGCTATGGGTGGCTTAGGGGATGACCAGCGCGTGCTATGGGTGGGTGTTGTTATGGTGACCAGTGAGCTGAGATAAGGCAGAGCTTTACCTAGCAAAGACTTACAGATGACCTGGAGCCAGTGGGTTTGGCGACGAATATGTAGCGAGGACCAGCCAACGAGAGCATACAGGTCGCAATGGTGGGTAGTATATGGGGCTTTGGTGACAAAACGGATGGCACTGTGATAGACTGCATCCAATTTGCTGAGTAGAGTGTTGGAGGCTATTTTGTAAATGACATCACCGAAGTCAAGGATCAGTAGGATAGTCAGTTTTACGAGGGTATGTTTGGCAGCATGAGTGAAGGAGGCTTTGTTGCGAAATAGGAAGACGATTCAAGATTTTATTTTGGATTGGAGATGCTTAATATGAGTCTGGAAGGAGAGTTTACAGTCTAACCAGACACCTAGGTAATTGTAGTTGTCCACATATTCTATGTCAGAACCGTCCAGAGTAGTGCTGCTAGGCGGGCGGGCAGGTGCGGGCAGCAATCGGTTGAAGAGCATGCATTTAGTTTTACTAGCGTTTAAGAGGAGTTGGAGGCCACGGAAGGAGTGTTGTATGGCATTGAAGCTCATTTGGAGGTTATACGTCCATGGCATAAGATCGGGACAAGTAAACCCAAGTATTTCCTTGGCTTCCTTTCCTAGGATGTCGGGGCTTCTCAAAACCGTGAGTGACTCAACGTAGCCTACCGAATTGAATCAATGAAATAGGCGTTAATTTGGCTCCTTAATTTGCAAAGGCTACTGGTAGGCCTAGGCTTTTTGCCAATTATCTGCAGATAAATAACTAAAACATTTTGATGAAGATGGTGAATCATCACGGTTGGAACAATAGGTAGTGGAGAGCCTCATTCTGGTTCAAATATGATAATTGTGGTCCTCACGGAATCCAGGCATTAAAACAGGATAACACTATTAAAAAATGCATTGACCTTAGTAGAGAATCAACTAAATGTATTATTTGTCAAAGTTAATCATAAGACATTAACAGAATGCATCAGTGATTAATACTTTCTGCAACTTTGTCGATGCAATGAGAATGGTTCCAGAGGACCACCATTGTTCCTGTTCCAAAGAAAAGATAAGGTAACTGAGCTAAACGACTATCGCCCCGTAGCACTCACTTCCGTCATCATGAAGTGCTTTGAGAGACTAGTCAAGGAGCATATCACCTCCATCCTACCTGACACCCTAGACCCACTCCAATTTGCGTACCTCCCCAATAGGTCCACAGACGACGCAATCACAATCACACTGCCCACTGCCCTAACCCATCTGGACAAGAGGAATACCTATGTAAGAATAATGTTCATCGATTACAGCTCAGCATTTAACACCATAGTAACCTCCAAACTCGTCATTACGCTCAAGACCCTGGGACTCAACCACGCCCTGTGCAACTGGGTCCTGGACTTTCTGACGGGCCGTCGCCAGGTGGTGAGGGTAGGAAACAACATCTCCACCCCGCTGAGCCTCAACACTGGGGCCCCACAAGGGTGCGTTCTCAGCCCTCTCCAGTACTCCCTGTTCACCCATGACTGCGTGGCCATGTGTAGCCGGTGTGAAATGGATAGTTAGCTAACAGCATTTCAGTCGGTGACGTCACTCGCTCTGAAACCTTGAAGTAGTTGTACCCCTTGCTCTGCAAGGACCGCGGCTTTTGTGGAGCGATGGGTAACGATGCTTCGTGGGAGGCAGTTGATGATGTGTGCAGAGGGTCCCTGGTTCGAGCCCAGGCAGGGGCTAGGAGAGGGACGGAAGCTACATTGTTACACATGCACGCCTCAAACTCAATCATCAAGTTTGCAGACGACACTACAGTGGTAGGCTTGATTACCAACAACGACGAGACGGCCTACAGGGAGGTGAGGGTCCTCGGAGTGTGGTGTCAGGAAAATAACCTCACAGTCAACATCAAAAAAACAAAGGAGATGATCGTGGACTTCAGGAAACAGCAGAGGGAGCACCCCCCTATCCACGGTACAGTAGTGGAGAAGGTGGAAAGTTAAGTTCCTGGGCATACACATCACAGACAAACTGAAATGGTCCACCCACACAGAAAGCGTGGTGAAGGTGCAACAGTGCCTCTTCAACCTCAGGAGGCTGAAGAAATTTGTCTTGTCACCAAAAACACTCAAACTTTTACAGATGCACAATCGAGAGCATCCTGTCGGGCTGTATCACCGCCTGGTACGGCAACTGCTCCGCCCACAACCGTAAGGCTCTCCAGAGGGTAGTGAGGTCTGCACAACGCATCACCGGGGGCAAACTACCTGCCCTCCAGGACATCTACACCACCCGATGTCACAGGAAGGCCAAAAAGATCATCAAGGACAACAACCACCTGAGCCACTGCCTGTTCACCCCGCTATCATCCAGAAGGCGAAGTCAGTACTAGTACTAGTAGAGATATTTGGGTGAAAGGTGGCAGAGCAGTTTTTATTTAAAAAATGAATAGAAGTATGACAGTAGTGTTGTGGAAAAAAACAGGTAAAATATGTATACAAAAATATATACAGTTGAAGTTGGAAGTTTACATACACCTCAGCCAAATACATTTAAAAACTCAGATTTTCACAATTCCTGACATTTAATCCTAGTAAAAATTCCCTGTCTTAGGTCAGTTAGGATCACCACTTTATTTTAAGAATCTGAAATGTCACAATAATAGTAGAGAATTATTTATTTCAGCTTTATTTCTTTCATCACATTCCCAGTGGGTCAGAAGTTTACATACACTCAATTAGTATTTGGTAGCATTGCTTTAAATTGTTTAAACAACCTTCCCACAAGAAGTTAGGTGAATTTTGGCCCATTCCAAATGACAGAGCTGGTGTAACTGAGCCAGGTTTGTAGGCCTCCTTGCTCGCACAAACGTTTTCAGTTCTGCCCACACAATTTCCTATAGGATTGAGGTCAGGGCTTTGTGATGGCCACTCCAATACCTTGACATTGTTGTCCTTAAGCCATTTTGCCACAACTTTGGAAGTATGCTTGGGGTCATTGTCCATTTGGAAGACCCATTTGCGACCAAGCTTTAACTTCCTGACTGATGTCTTGAGATGTTGCTTCAATATCTCCACATAATTTTCCTTCCTCATGATCCCATCTATTTTGTGAAGAGCACCAGTCCCTCCTGCAGCAAAGCACCCCCACAACATGATGCTGCCACCCCTGTGCTTCACGGTTGGGATGGTGTTCTTTGGCTTACAAGCCTCCCGCTTTTTCCTCTAAACATAACGGCCATACAGTTCTATTTTTGTTTCATCAGAGGACATTTCTCCAAAAAGTACAATCTTTGTCCCCATGTGCAGTTGCAAACCGTAGTCTGGCTTTTTTATGGCAGTTTTGGAGCAGTGGCTTCTTCCTTGCTGAACGGCCTTTCAGGTTATATCGATATCAGACTTGTTTTACTGTGGAAATAGATTATTTTGTACCTGTTTCCTCCAGCATCTTCACAAGGTCCTATGCTGTTGTTCTGGGATTGATTTGCACTTTTCGCACCAAAGTACGTTCATCTCTAGGAGAAAGAACGAGTCTCCTTCCTGAGCGGTATGACGGCTGCGTGGTCCCATGGTGTTTATACTTGCGTACTACTGTTTGTACAGCTAAACGTGGTACCTTCAGGCGTTTGGAAATTGCTCCCAAGGATGAACCAGACTTGTGGAGGTCTACAATTTTTTCTGAGGTATTGGCTGATTTTTTTTGATTTTCCCATGATGTCAAGCAAAGAGGCACTGAGTTTTAAGGTATTCCTTGAAATATATCCACTGGTACACCTCCAATTGACTCAAATTATGTCAATTAGACTAAAAGAAACTTCTAAAGCCATGACATAAACAGCTTGGAAAATTCTAGAAAATTAACGGCACAGTCAACTTAGTGTATGTAAACTTCTGACCCACTGAAATTGTGATACAGTGAAATATAAGTGAAATAATCAGTCTGTAAACAATTGTTGGGAAAATTACTTGCGTCATGCACACAGTGGATGTCCTAACAGACTTTCCAAAACTATAGTTTGTTGACAAGAAATTTGTGGAGTGGTTGAAAAACAATGACACCGACCTAAGTGTGTGTAAACTTCCGACTTCAACAGTATTTTCATGAGCTTTCTTATATATCTCCTAGATGTAGGACAGATAGATACTTCCTTAAGATTTAATTTTGGACTGTCCTTTTTGCCATTTATGAATGTGTTATTCAAAGTGTTTATATGGGCTATAGTAGTAAAGGCAAAATAATATATTTTTTTAATATCTTTACGGGATTTATTTGACCTTTATTTAACTAGGCAAGTCAGTTAAGAACAAATTCTTATATTCAATGATGGCCTAGGAGCAGTGGGTTAACTGCCTTGTTCAGGGGTAGAACGACAGATTTTTACCTTGTCAGCTCTGGGATTCGATCTTGCAACCTTTCGGTTACTGGTCCAACGCTCCAAACCGCTTAGACTTACAGGGGTTAACATTGGACAAGAGCAAACGTTAGCAAACGTTAGCTAACAAGCGTTTGTGTGCAGAGCAACACTAGAATTAAAAAACACATCTTACCTTTTTGAAGTTAATAAATCCAATGTGAAACGTGGTAACTATAGTATCCTTAACTAGCAGTGGGTCCATTCTTCTCTAATTAAACATCTCTCCCTCATTTCTGAATTTCACTTGTAATGTTACTGTATCCTACTGACAGCCTGTGTAACCTTCAGAAGGGGAGGGGCAGGAAGCCTACACGCACACCCACTGACAAAGCTTTCTAGCTGGCAGGCAGACACTGGAATAAGTTTGAGTGACAGAGGGCTTTGCATAGACACTTTGTTGTGTTATTAACCAGTTCACATGCTTTTAAAATAACGGTTCTGTTCCGGAACAGTATAGATCACTTTGCTTCCGGTTCGGATTCTGTTCCTCTGTGTAAGATAAGTATTTCTCAGACATAATTCTGCTTTTGAAATTGTGTTTTGAGGGCGAGCGCAAATCATCTAGGTTTCTTTTGGCTAACCCAGAATCTGACCATGTTTAATCTCCTGTTTTTATCTCCCCATATTATCTCTGCTTGTTGTTTTTTTTTTTTTTAAACATAGATTTTTTATTTATTTAACCTTTATTTAGCTTGGCAAGCCAGTTAAGAACAAATTCTTATTTACAATGACGGCCTACACCGGCCAAACCCGGACGACGCTGGGCCAATTGTGCGCCGCCCTATGGGACTCCCAGTTGTCATTTGTGATACAGCCTGGTAATGTTAACGAGCTAGCCACCTTGTCATTGGCATGAAGAGTGAACAGATTAATCAGATGTGCGTGGCAATAGCTAACTATCTAGCTATCACATTAGATTGCCACTAGATAATCTGTCTCAACTAGCTGCAGTGTCAACCATGTAGGTAGCTAGCTAACTCCGGCCAGCCCAGCGCAGAATCCTCCCACTCCATTGCCCTCTCTCACTGCGTGTGTGTGTGTCTAAATGTCATTGTTTTTATGACAACCTTAAAAGAACATCTGACATATAGTAAAAAAAAAAAATCGCAGTAAGCTTTTTGTGCCATTTAACTATTATTATTTTATTTACAACAGACAAGAAAACAAAATACCCTTCAGTGGAAAGGAGAGGTTCTGGATGGGCCAGACAAGAAAACAAAATACCCTTCAGTGGAAAGGAGAGGTTCTGGATGGGCCAGACAAGAAAACAAAATACCCTTCAGTGGAAAGGAGAGGTTCTGGATGGGCCAGACAAGAAAACAAAATACCCTTCAGTGGAAAGGAGCAACAGCGTGACTTTAGATCATTAGAACACATTCGTCAAAAAGCCACAAAAAAAAATACACCTGAAAGGATTGCTGCAAATATGTCAATACCACTTGGGAGTCCTCTTACATTTGGGAACTTTACAGTCCTGTTGATCAAACAACCATGAAAAAGGTAGGCCCTCCTCCCTCAGTTATGCAACAAAAAGGGAAAGATGAACTCAAATCTAACGAAGGAACATTAGATAAACCCTCAAAAATTGCACTGATAAACGATGGGGAATTGTAGCCTACTCGTCCTTCTGCAGCTCGCCTGACAACAATGCATTCATGTCCCAACTAAGCACCCAAAACTAACTGGCTAAAATTGGCTAGCTTGCTACTTCCAGACACAAATGAGAGAACACCTTACTCTGACCATTTTACTCACCCTATAGCAGAGCTGGTTAGGCTGTTTACATGTAATATCGTTCTTGACTAACTATTACCTTCTTTGCCTACGTTTACTGACACCGGTCATGTTCAGTGGGTGTGGTGCGTGCGCAAATTACCTCTGGCTAACTAGATAAGTCATTCAAGTTCTTGCTAGCTAACCAAATGCCACCTGCATCTCTAGCTGTGTACAGTATAGCTACCAAAAAAAACAATGCGGGGAAAAAGTCAGTCACTCACCCACTCCTCCAATGACATGATATACTCCTAGTAACTGGCTAGCTAACGTTAGGCTCTGTGTTATTAGCTTGCTACATAAATAGATATACGCTAGACTATTAGCCACGTTATGACTGACTTGTGATCATTTCCCTTGCTAGTTCGATTGTATTGACATTGCCGGCCCTAGTTACATTCGTCCATTTTTGTCCAAAATATTGAGTCATTGGAACTGAAACAGTGCATCCCGGATGGAGGCAGCAACAAATGTACCAGGCCAGCTGTGACTTATAGCAATATTTTTTGCACTACCAACAAATGTACTGTCGAATTACATTAGTCATGAATTAAACTGCATCCATATATTCTGTTAACAATGCCTTAGTGTACGTCATGGAACGGTGAGGCAAATAGAACCTATTTTTACAACGTTCAATTTGGTTTTGTAACAGAACTGGGAATTTGATATGTTTGACTGATATTATGATTGTCTGTTTCATATCTGCAGAGTAGTTAAAATGTTGTCAGTTCCACTTTAAGTCAACTTTGAATAAGACTGTAATTGAAACTGTACAGCCTATCTGTGCAGGAGGACATCTGCAAGATGGTGCTGGCAGGCTTAAATAATAACAAATAAATTGCACTAAGTTATTATTGTTTGCTGTCAAAATGTACCATAAGGCGTAAAAACAAAATTGGTTCTGTAGTTCTCTGACTGGATACCTATTTTACTCTTACTTGAGTAGTTTCTTAAGAGGGTTACTTTTACAAATTACAATCATCTAAGTAACAATCATTTTAAACTGAGAAAATGGAAAAACTAAATCTTAAATATTTCAAGATATTGTGGGCTATTTACCTAATTTCATTTTTTTCATAAAACACATAATTTGAAGAACAAACATCACTGGGGCAATTCATATCTCACAGTAAATAAGACTCATCTCAATGTTCTCTTAATTAGAAAAGTCCTGATCATATAGGCTTAACCTAACAATACACTGAACTCATACATTGTCATTTCAATTATATCAATCAAATGTATTTATGAAGCCCTTCTTACATCAGCTGACATCAAGCATGGGGGGGGGGGGGGGGGTTGGCCTCATCAGCACTGACCAATTATAAAGTAGTCTTTCTACACAATACAACAACAAATTGTTCCAATCTGGGAGGTAAACAGAGTGCGTCAAGTCTTTAGAATGTATCAGAGGACACCAAAATAGAGCTGCTTCGACAAAAGGCTGGCTACTTTTTCTATTTGACTGGCTACTCTATGTTGTTGTGGAAAACACTGTTACCCAACATCAAAGTTACACTTTACTAGAAATAGTCTATCTACGGACAGGATAAAAGGCAGGTTTGACAGAGCGGTCAATAGTTTGTCTAGTTCTG
Source organism: Hucho hucho (assembly GCA_003317085.1). Lineage (NCBI taxonomy): Eukaryota > Metazoa > Chordata > Actinopteri > Salmoniformes > Salmonidae > Hucho > Hucho hucho. The sequence goes on along the minus strand of QNTS01003016.1, from coordinate 120,358 downwards.
ACAGAACTGTATTGTAATGCATGCAGGTCTTTAACGTTGAACGGCGTGGGGGTGGGGTATAAGACACGCTATGCAAGCTAGTCACTTTTAAAATGGATGAAGATATTTTATGCGTATCAAGGGAGCAGTCATTCAGATCAATTTAAAACAGCAGGTTATCTTATTACCCTTTTGATATTCTCTTACTGGAATATTGGAGTCTTCTACATAAACAGAAATGAAAGATATTCGTCGCTAGCAAGTGAGTGTTTTTAATTCTGAGACAAGACATAGCAGTCTGCTGGGCTGAAAGCTATCTTCAGGTCCTCACAGCTACTGAAATAGACTGGGCCGTTTCTCATCTGGTCCACTGAGCAACCATAGCCCTTATCAGCACTAACCATGAGGGGGTTCGGCCTCATCAGCACTGACCATGGGGGGGTTAGGCCTCATCAGCACTGACCATGGGGGGTTAGGCCTCATCATGCTTCACAAGCAGCAAGGTTGGAGCAGCAATGCTGGTGGGTCCATCCCTCTTAAAGTTGCCATCACAACTTAGTTGAACGCCTACGCATTTCTGAAAACGTGCAAAATGCAAACCAATTCAAGTCTGATCACATTTACTTTTAGTTTCATTCAGAATATTTCATTGCGTTCCTATTGGCCACATTTCACCAAGCTAAGTCTATTTAACTTTCTCATTCATGAATGACGCATGAATAAAGCTTTAGCTACACAGCTCTTTGTCTATTAGTGTGGAAATGGAAATGTGCCAAACGTTTCCACTCAACTCACTTCAGGATAGCAAAATAATGGAGAGAGGTCTGCCACCCATGTGGAGAGAGACACAGAGACCGAGAGAGGAGAGATTTTACACACACACACACACACTTTTTTTTTCTCCTTTATTTAAAACGAGGCAAGTCAGTTAAGTTCTTACTTACAATGACAGCCTACACCGGCCAAACCCAGACGACACTGGGACAATTGTGCGCCGCCTTATGGGACTCCCAATCACGGTCGGTTGTGATAGAGCCTGGATTCGAACCAGGGTGTCTGTAGTGACGCCTCTAGCACTGAGAAGCAGTTCCTTAAACTCTGCGCCACTCGGGAGAATAAATCAATCATGATTTTAAACTTCATGATAATCATCTCACCTAATAATGAGCTAATGTAAACCGCATCTGCACAAATGGCATTTAGGCCTTTACCAATGCTGCCAATGCTTAGCTTACATTACCATTATTCAAGTTAATCTTTTGTGCTGCTGATTAAGATTGTCAATATCTGATAAGGCGAGCTAAAACGTTATTACAAATGCTCTCTGTTTGATCATAAATCATTCAGGTGGACTCACCACCCATTCCTTTGATACCTGATATAGCGTTCAAGGACAGGCAGGAATCAAAACAGCAGCGAATTCAGTCAGTGAAAGTGAGAGTTTTGATAATGGAGTCTCAGAGAGAATAGCTCAGTAAAGTCACCTCCCTCCCTCTCGATCCTCCCTCTCGATCCTCCCTCTCTCCTGCAGACAGGGTCTATTTTCACTCAATGAGTAGATTTGTTTCCCCCATCTCTTGGTCTAAACTCTGTTAGTACTGTATGGATGTGTTGTGCTGTGCCCCCCCAGTGAAACTGTCGCTGACTACGCCACACTGATTCTCTAACAGTCTCATCAACGTGTTCATTGGGTCACACTGCAACCAAATGTTTTAAAACACTTTGCAACTGAAAACAACAAAGCCCAAGTAGTCCCTCCCAGTTTCAGTCCCTTTTCAACCAGAATTTTGGAACCATCTATGGGTGATTGCAGCGTGATGGATGTTACATTTGCAAGCAAAACCACAACTTTAATATAAATTAAACTGTGTGTGTGTGTTTGTATATATAGTTCCCATTGAGGGGAGTGTATAGCCAAAAACGCAGATTTCTAAAACATTGGCATGTGGAAAAATAAAGCAAAAAAGTTATTATTATTTATGAATGTTACATGAAATGGACAAGCTGTGTGGCTAGCCAGTTAGAGAGCCAACTGAACATATTAGCAAAAGTCTAAGTTTGTAAGTCTTAGGTCAAAAAGGGGGCAGCAGGTAGCCTAGTGGTTAGAGCGTTGGGCCAGTAACCGAAAGGTTGCTAGATCGATTCCCAGAGCTGACAAGGTATAAATCTGTCGTTCTGCCCCTGAACAAGACACTGTTCCTAGGCTGTCATTGTAAATAAGAATGTGTCCTTAACTTGTTAGGGCTAGGGTCCTTTTTTCTCAATTTCCGCCTGACTGACATGCCCAAAGTAAACTGCCTGTTGCTCAGGCCCCTGAAGCCAGGATATGCATATAATTGGTACCATTGGAAAGAAGACACTTTGAAGTTTGTAGAAATGTTAAAATAATGTAGGAGAAAATCCTAATAAAAACCAAACGCAGTTTTTTTTTTGAGAGAGAGCCCATGCTCTTCTAATGGAACGTATATGGAAATAATTAAATCTAGCTCCCAGTATGCAATTCCTATGGCTTCCACTGGGTGTTAGTCGTCTTTGGTCAAGGTTTCAGGTGTGTGTCTTCCAAAACGAGTAAAAAATTAGTTTTACTACAGGGACAAACAGACTTGGAAATTCGTGTATGCGAGTGCGATGAAGAGGACACACACCTGCTAATATTGTTTTCCTACTGAACATACTTCTTTCCGTATGAAATATTATAGTTTAATTACATTTAGGGTATCTGAGGATTAAATAGAAACTTATTTTGACTTGTTGAAACAAAGTTTGGGGGTAGATTTTCAGATTCCTATCTTGGCATGTTGAACGAGTGGATTACTCAAATCGATGGCGCCAACTAAACAGATTTTGTACGTTATAAAGAAGGATTTTATCTAACAAAACGACACTACATGTTATAGCTGGGACCCTTTGGATGACAAAAAGATTTTCAAAAAGTACGTGAATATTTAATCGCTATTTGTGAATTTATGAAACCTGTGCCGGTGGAAAAATATTTTGATGTGGGGAGCCGTCCTCAAACAATCGCATGACATGCTTTCACTGTAAAGCCTACTGTAAATCGGACAGTGCAGTTAGATTAACAAGAATTTAAGCTTTTAACCAATACAAGACACTTGTATGTACCTAAATGTTTAATATCCATAATTTTTATGATTATTTATTTGAATTGCGCGCCCTCCAGTTTCACCGGAAGTTGTACCGCTAGCATAGTTAAATAAAAATAAATAAAATATAGTGGATAAAAAGTTACCTGTAAGAGCACACAGAGGGTGTTCTTTAATGGAAGCCTCTCCAACATAATCCAGGTAGAATCAGGAATTCTCTAGTGCAGCTGTCTAGGTCCCTTACTTTTTTCAATCTTTACTAACAGCACACTGGCTTTGAGTAAAGCTAGTGTGTCTATGTATGCAGATGGCTCAACACTATACAAGTCAGCTGCTACAGCGACTGAAAACACTTAGAGCTGCAGTTAGTTTCAGAGTGGGTGGCAAGGAATAAGTTAGTCCTAAATATTTCAAAAACTAAAAGCATTGTATTTGGGACAAATCGTTCTCTAAACCCTAAACCTTAAATAAAAATATGAATTAACAAAGTGGAAATAGAACTTACCAGGATGCCCGGTAAGTTCTATTCCAAGATGGCGTAGCAGTCGGACGTGTGTCTTTGTCTTGTCCCGTCCCATGTATTCATCATTTTCTTCGTATATATTTTAATCTCACTTTCCATCTACGGACTGAATATACTCTCCTGCAACCCGCCTCACCCAATGTGGTACGGATCTGCTAGTTTTATACTTTAGAACCAGAACCCCCTTCAGAAGCTAGCCAGCTAACAAGCTACTAGCTAGTAGTCAGTTAGCCACTGCTAGCGGTCCTCACCGTTAACTCGGCCATCAGATCACACCGGATCATCGCAGCTAGCTAGCTGCTATCCAAGTGGCTACTCCTGGCTAACGTCTCTGTCCCGAAGCAAGCACCAGTTAGCCTGGAGCTAGCCTCGAGCTAGGCCCATCTCCCGGCTAGCCAAAGAGGTCCACCAGCCAATTCTTGGGCTACAATACCTCTTTTGCCAATTGGCATGGACCTTTCACTGCTGACACGGAGCCCCGCCAATCCATCACGACTGGTCTGCCGATGTACCGTCCGAGGTGGTCTCAACAGGCTCTTCTGTTGCGACGGTCCAGATGCCCATCTACTAGCCCCGGCCCGCTAGCTGTCTGAATCGCAGTGTCTCCAGCTCGCCTAGCGTAGCAGCAACTTCGGAATTGGCTCCTTGACTCATCTAGTGCTACTCATTGGACCCTATGATCACTCGGCTACACATGCCTCTCCCTAATGTCAATATGCCTTGTCTATTGCGGTTTTGGTTAGTGATTGTCTTATTTCACTGTAGAGCCCCGAGCCCTGTCCAATATGCCTTAGATAGCCCTTTTGTTCCACCCCCCACACATGCGGTGACTTAACTGGTGCCTCTAGAGACAAAACCTCTCTCATCGTCACTCAATGCCAAGGTTTACCTCCACTGTACTCACATCCTACCATACACGTCTGTACATTATGCCTTGAATCTATTCTTCCACGCCCAGAAATCTGCTAATTTTACTCTCTGTTCCGAATGCACTAGACGACCAGTTCTAATAGCCTTTAGCCGTACCCATATCCTACTCCGCCTCTGTTCCTCTGGTGATGTGGAGGTTAACCCAGGCCCTGCAGCACCACTCCCCAGAAGCTCTCCTTTGTTGACTTCTGTAACCGTAAAAGCCTTGGTTTTATGCATGTTAACATTAGAAGCTTCCTCCCTAAGTTTGTTTTATTCACTGCTTTAGCACACTCCGCCCACCCTGATGTCCTAGCCGTGTCTGAATCATTGTTTAGGAAGGCCACCGAAAATCTAACTATAACATCTTCCGACAAGATAGAACTGCCAAAGGGGGAGGAGTTGCAATCTACTGCAGAGATAGTATGACAGAACTCTGCAGGCTATCCAGGTCTGTGCCCAAACAATTCGAGCTTCTACTTTTAAAAATCCACCTTCCCAGAAACAAGTCTCACTGTTGCCGCTTGTTATAGACCCCCTTCAGCACCCAGCTGTGCCCTGGACAACATATGTGAATTGATTGCCCACAATCTGTCTTTAGAGTTCATACTGTTAGGTGACCTAAACTGGGATATGCTTAACACCTCGGCCATCCTACAATCTAAGCTAGATGCCCTCAATCTCACACAAATGAATGATCAAGGAACCTACCAGGTACAAAAACTAAATTTGTAACCATGGGCACCCTCTTTAGATATCATCCTGACCAATTTGCCCTCTAAATACACCTCTGCTGTCTTCAACCAGGATCTCAGCGATCACTCCCTCATTGCCTGCGTGCGTGATGGGTCCGCGGTCAAACGACCACCCCTTATTACTGGCAAACGCTTCTTAAAACACTTCAGCGAGCAGGCCTTTCTAATCGACCTGGCCCGGGTATCCTGGAAGGATATTGACCTCATCCCGTCAGTAGAGGATGCCTGGGTGCTCTTTAAAAAAGTGCTTTCCTCGCCATCTTAAATAAGCATGCCCCATTCAAAAAAATGTAGAACTAAGAACAGATATAGCCCTTGGTTCACCCCAGACTTGACCTCCCTTGACCAGCACAAAAACATCCTGTGCCGTTCTGCATTAGCATCGAATAGCCCCCGCGATATGCAACTTTTCAGGGAAGTCAAGAACCAATATACTCAGTCAGTTAGGAAAGCCAAGGCTAGCTTTTTCAAACAGAAATTTGAATCCTGTAGCACTAATTCCAAAAAGTTTTGGGACACTAAAGTCCATGGAGAATAAGAGCACCTCCTCCCAGCTGCTCACTGCACTGAGGCTAGGAAACACTGTCACCACTGATAAATCTACGATAAATCGATCATTTCAATAAGCATTTTTCTAAGGCTGGCCATGCTTTCCACCTGGCTACCCCTACCCCAGGCCAACAGCTCAGCACCCCNCCCCCCCCCCCCCGTTTCTCCTTCACCCAAATCCAGACAGCTGATGTTCTGAAAGAGCTGCAAAATCTGGATCCCTACAAATCAGCTAGGCTAGACAATCTGGACCCTCCCTTTCTAAAATTATCCACCGAAATTGTTGCAACCCCTATTACTAGCCTGTACAACCTCTTTCGTATTGTCTGAGATCCCCAGAGATTGGAAAGCTGTCTCGGTCATCCCCCTCTTCAAAGGGGGAGACACTCTAGACCCAAACTGTTATAGACCAATATCCATCCTGCCCTGCTTTTCTAAAATCTTCGAAAGCCAAGTTAAACAGATCACTGATCATTTCGAATCCCACCGTACATTCTCCACTATGCAATCTGGTTTCCGAGCTGGTCACGGGTGCACCTCAGCCACGCTCAAGGTCCTAAACGATATCATAACCGCCATCGATAAAAGACAGTACTGTGCAGCAGTCTTCATCGACCTGGTCAAGGCTTTCGACTCTGTCAATCACCACATTCTTATCGGCAAACTCAACAGCCTTGGTTTGTCAAATGACTGCCTCGCCTGGTTCACCAACTACTTCTCAGACAGAGTTCAGTGTGTCAAATCAGAGGGCCTGTTGTCCGGACCTCTGGCAGTCTCTATGGGGTGGTGTGTGTGTGTGTGTGTGTGTGTGTGTGTGTGTGTGTGTGTGTGTGTGTGTGTGTGTGTGTATATATATATATATATATATCAATGATGTCGCTCTTGCTGTTGGTGATTCTCTGATCCACCTCTACGCAGACGACACCATTCTATATACATCTGGCCCTTCTTCGGACACTGTGTTAACAAACCTCCAAACGAGCTTCAACACTCCTTCCGTAGCCTCCAACTGCTTTTAAATGCTAGTAAAACTAAATGCATGCTCCTCAACCGATTGTTGCCCGCACCCGCCCACCCGACTAGCATCATTACTCTGGACGGCTCTGACTTAGAACTACAAATACCTAGGTGTCTGGTTAGACTGTAAACTCTCCTTCCACTCACATTAAGCATCTCCAATCTAAAAATAAATCTAGAATCGGCTTCCTATTTCACAACAAAGCCTCCTTCACTCATGCTGCCAAACATACCCTCGTAAAACTGACTATCCTACCGATCCTTGACTTCGGTGATGTCATTTACAAAATGGCCCTCGCTACATATTTGTCGCCAAACCCATTGGCTCCAGGTCGTCTATAAGACTTTGCTACGTATAGCACCGCCTTATCTCAGCTCACTGGTCACCATAGCAACACCCACCCGTAGCACGTGCTCCAGCAGGTATATTTCACTGGTCATCCCAAAGCCAACCCTTCCTTTGGCCGCCTTTCCTTACAGTTCTCTGCTGCCAATGACTGGAACGAATTGCAAAAAAAATTAAAATCACTGAAGCCTTATATCTCCCTGTCTAACTTCAAGCATCAACTGTCAGAACAGCTTACCGATCACTGTACCTGTACACAGCCAATCTGTAAATAGCACACCCAACTACCTCATCCCCATATTGTGATTTACCCTCCTGCTCTTTTGCACCCCAGTATCTCTACTTGCACATCACCATCTACACATCTATCACTCTAGTGTTAATGCGAAATTGTAATTATTTCGCCTCTATGGCCTATTTATTGCCTTACTCTTCTACATTTGCACACACTGTACATAGATTTTGTATTGTGTAATTGACTGTACGTTTGTTTATCCCATCTGTAACACTGTTGTTTTTGTCACACTGCTTTGCTTTATCTTGGCCAAGTTGCAGATGTAAATGAGAACTTGTTCTGGCCTACCTGGTTAAATCAAGGTGAAATATAAAAGAATACAAATTTGAGCAAGTTGAGGTGACTAAACTGCCTGGAGTAACCCTGGATTGTAAACTGTCATGGTCAAAACATATTGATGCAACAGTAGCTAAGATGGGGAGAAGTCTGTCCATAATAAAGAGCTGCTCTACCTTCTTAACAACACTATCAACAAGGCAGGTCCTACAGGCCCTAGTTTTGTCTCACCTGGACTACTGTTCAGTCGTGTGGTCAGGTGCCACAAAGAGGGACTTTTTGGCTCAGAACAGGGCAGCACGGCTGGCTTTGGATGTACACATCATTAATAATATGCATGTCAATCTCTCTTGGCTCAAATTGAAGAAGAGATTGACTTCCTCAAATCAAATCAAATTTATTTATAAAGCCCCCCTTACATCAGCTGATGTCACAGAGTGCTGTACAGAAACCCAGACTAAAACCCCAAACAGCAAGCAATGCAGGTGTAAAAGCACGGTGGCTAGGAAAAACTCCCTAGAAAGGCCAAAACCTAGGAAGAAACCTAGAGAGGAACCAGGCTGTGAGGGGTGGCCAGTCCTCTTCTGGCTTCCTCACTACTTGTATTTGTGAGACACATTGACATGTTGAATGCACCAAGCTGTCTAACTACTAGCACACAGCGCAGACACCCATACCGCACCAGACATGCCACCAGAGGTCTTTTCACAGTCCCCAAGTCCAGAACAGACTTTGGGAGGCGCACAGTACTACACAGAGCCATGATTACATGGACCTCTATTCCACATCAGGTAACTGATGCAAGCAGTAGAATCAGATTTAAGGTACAGACACACGGGCACTGACACGTATATCGTGGAATTGTTGTATGGTGGTATCGTGCATTTTGTGTAGTAGACATGTAGTGGCGTAGTGAAGTTATATGATGTACGGTTTCATTTTTTGTTTTAATGTGTAATGTACAATCAGTGTCTTGATGTGTTTGGACCCCAGGAAGAGTAACTGCTGGGGATCCCTAATAAAATACAAATACACGCCACTGGCAGCTAGCGAATATGCTAACGTTAGCTAGCTAAGCATTTTGCTATGGGCTGGCACTATTGGATTATGGAGAGTGAATTAAAATAGATTTTTTCGTCATATTGCTAGGTAGTTATCTAGCTGTGGCCATCTGGCTAGTATCAACCATGGTTTTCTACCAAAATAGCAAGAAAACTAGCATTGGAATCTAGACCATAAGCTAAACACCACACACGGACATGCATTGCCAAAAACAACACTACCGCCACCTTCTGGTTTGGAGTATTTTAACAAGAATGAGTGGCTGACGACAAGGACTTTGCGGTGTGATACACAAAAGAGAATGACTGCCAACACTGTTCAGAGGTGCTATGTACTGTCGGCAGGCAAAAGTTGGACAATCCTACCGGTGTGTCTGAGCTATTAAAGTTACATTTTAGACAATGTTTTGGTTCTTTGCTAGCTCATATAATTACCAGAACATATATCTGACAACTTTTTCAGTTTAACTATAGCCGACTTTCTATTCACCATAACAGGAAAATGAACACATTACAAGTTAATTTTTGACAACTACAGCGAGTAAAAAAAAAAATATATATATATAAAAACGAACTTACTGTTGTGAATGAAGAAATGAAAGCAGTGCGGAATTTAAAATCTTGATCAACGTCATGGTCAGGTTGCCGTGCCCAAGGTCGCAACAACGGGGTCAAAGTTGAAATGTCTATTCAAGGGGCAAATGGCTCCAGGTGATAATCAGATGGTTCACCTGGGAGAGACATCTTTGGGGAGGTAGGGAACGTACAGACGGCGAACAGATTGGAGAAACCCTGCATGGAAGGCAGATTTCACACACCAGCTCCACATTCCACACAGAGACTGAGATGAAATGATGCCTTCCATACACTCAAATAGTGTGATTTAAAAACATAGGAGAGTTTTAAATACCTTTTTGTAAAATGTACTGATCTGCCCAAGAGTGTAAACACTTAGCCAAATAGTGATTGGGGGGGGGGGGTCAACAGGTATTTTTTGACGATATTATATTGATATTTGACTCCAAGTATCGATTTCATCCTCTCATTTGTTGTTCTTCTTCTTCATCTATTTTTCAGACATTATTTCCTGGAATAATTAAAGCTCGTGTTGTCATGCTCTCTCGTCTCTCTCTGCAGCAGACATATATAGTGAGCAATATAATTGGAACATCAAATCACAATTCACATAGAATCGTAAAAGTCGTAATACATATATTGGCACCGAAGTATCGTGATATCGTATCGCGAGGTCCTATAGCTTACTGTACGCTACACCAACATAGGGAACTGTATCTTATTGTCAGAGATGAGTTCACTTTTATCAGCGTCCCCATAGACTTCTCCCTGAATTATTTATCACTACAAGGCGCTGCTAAAGAGAAAGTATTTGATTTCATTTCTCCCTCCCTCCTTACCCCTCTCTCTCCCCCCCATTAAATATCTGCAGCATAGCATATGAGTCACAGGCCAACAAGGCATTGGCAAGTGAAACAAGTAGACCTGCATGTATCCCAAATGGTACCCTAATCCCTATACAGTGCACTACTTTTGACCAGAACCCTATGGGCCCCGTGCACTACAACAGGAATAGGGCAAATAGGATGGCATTTGGGACACTGGCTAGGACACATTGTATTGATATAATGATGATTAATAGGCCTAATCAATTCAAGCCACGTGCTTCAAATTATCATCGCAGCAAAATCTATAACTAAACAGGTGTTCTAATTAATGATGTTGTCAGTCTCATAACATTGACCTACAGTTTGATATTTTCCTGGAGCTAGGCTACTTTTTTTGTGCGTACACTAATTGAATACACATCTATTGCTGCAGACTGTTGACGCCAATGGGAGACTTGTGCAAAAGATTCAAGGCACACCCACGGACCATATGTTAATTATTTAAAAACGCTCATATTTTCCTAGTACATTGGAGAGCCAGTCTTTGCACCACTCACACGGTGACATTACAATTTGGATAATGTGGTGTTTGCAGGCTCCCATGCTGTTCTACAGACAGACAGAGCGGATGGGATAATGGGGTGTATTTAGGCCATGCTCCCATGCTGTTCTACAGACAGACGGCACAAATAGAGGTAAGGCCAATCACAACCTTGTAAATCATTTGAGCAGCTGTCACAGACACACATTTGACTTGCTGAGGCGTCCTAGATAGGAGCACTTTCAATAACCACCTCAGTGGTTCCTCATAGCAGATTTCAGTTCAATCCAATAGGCTTTGGCTTAGTGGTGCTACTGCCCAAGCTTTAAGAAAGTAAAATCTACTGTACAACTCACCTGCTCAAATCAAATCTAATTTTATTGGTCACATACACATGGTTAGCAGATGTTAATGCGAGTGTAGTGAAATGCTTGTGCTTCTAGTTCCGACCGTGCAGTAGTATCTAACAAGTAATCAAACAATTTCACAACTACCCTATACACACACACACACACACACACACACACACACACAAGTGTAAAGGAATGAATAAAAGTATGTACATATAAATATATGGATGAGCGATGGCTGATCGGCGTAGGCAAGATGCAGTAGATGGTATGGAGTACAGTATATACATATGAGATGAGTAATGTAGGATATGTAAACATTATATAAGTGGCATTGTTTAAAGTGGCTAGTGATACATTTATTACATCCACTTTTTAATTATTAAAGTCGCTAGAGATTTAAGTCAGTATGTTGGCAGCAGCCACTCAATGTTAGTGATGGCTGTTTAACAGTCTGATGGCCTTGAGATAGAAGCTGTTTTTCAGTCTCTCGGTCCCAGCTTTGATGCACCTGTACTGACCTCGCCTTCTGGATGATAGCGGGGTGAACAGGCAGTGGCTCGGGTGGTTGTTGTCCTTGATGATCTTTTTGGCCTTCCTGTGACATCGGTGGTGTAGGTGTCCTGAAGGGCAGGTAGTTTACCCCTGGTGATGCGTTGTGCAGTCATCACTACCCTCTGGAGAGCCTTACGGTTGTGGGCGGAGCAGTTGCCGTACCAGGCGGTGATACAGCCCGACAGGATTCTCTCGATTGTACATCTGTAGAGGTTTGTGACTGTTTTTGGTGACAAGGTGAATTTCTTCAGCCTCCTGAGGTTGAAGAGGTGCTGTTGCGCCTTCTTCACCACACTGTCTGTGTGGGTGGACCATTTCAGTTTGTCCGTGATGTGTACGCTCAGGAACTTAAAACTTTCCACCTTCTCCACTACTGTCCCCTCGATGTGGATAGGGGGGTGCTCCCTCTGCTGTTTCCTGAAGTCCACGATCATCTCCTTATTTTTGTTGACATTGGGTGAGAGGTTATTTTCCTGACACCACACTCCGAGGGCCCTCACATCCTCCCTGTAGGCCGTCTCGTCGTTGTTGGTAATCAAGCCTAAAACTGTAGTGTCATCAGCAAACTTGATGATTGAGTTGGAGGCGTGCTTGGCCACACAGTCATGGGTGAACAGGGAGTACAGGAGAGGGCTGAGAACGCACCCTTGTGTTGAGGATCAGCGGGGTGGAGATGTTTCCTACTCTCACCACCTGGGGCCGGCCCGTCAGGAAGTCCAGGACCCAGTTGCACAGGGCTGGGTCGAGACCTAGGGTCTCGAGCTTAATGACGAGTTTGAAGGGTACTATGGTGTTAAATGCTGAGCTGTAGTTGATGAACAGCATTCTTACATAAGTATTCCTCTTGTCCAGATGGGTTAGGGCAGTATGCAGTGTGATTGCGATTGCGTCGTCTGTGGACCTATTGGGACGGTAAGCAAATTGGAGTGGGTCCGGGGTGTCTGGTCTCTCAAAGCACTTCATGATGACGGAAGTGAGTGTTACGGGGCGATAGTCATTTAGCTCAGTCAATTGGTAAGAAAAACTGGACGTCAACATAGACATCAGCATTTTCTATGCTCATTTGAGTAACCTAGCCTCAATTACAAAAATCCATTTAAAAGAAAAACGTAATTCTTCGTCAGATCTAAAAAAAAAAGAAAAGGTGTGCATTTTATTACGTTTAGCAAAGAGTGTATTGGTTGTGTTGCACTTGGCCGCCCTCCTCAGTAGGAGTTAAAGGACAAAGCCTCCGGCAACAGCTCATGTTACGCCTGAAACAAAGCGACAGGTACCAACAGCAATACTACAGCGGGTAAAATAAGCATGGCGAGAGAGAGAGAGAGCGCGAGAGGAAATGTGTCCTTGGCTTAACAACATTATTTACATTTAGTCTAATCCTTTGCAGGAAAAAAAAAGAATAATCAATTACAGAGATGTGAACGCGATGGGCTTAGGACAACAACAATAACAATAATAACAACAACAGGTTGGTGCTACAGCACATGCCCCTACTATGTCTTGAACTGAACAATTCGAATAGACTTTCCTTATGAGGCTACATCATGACATGAACCAAGACTTTCCCCTATGAGGCTACATCATGACACGAACCAAGACTTTCCCCTATGAGGCTACGTCATGACATGAACCAAGACTTTCCCCTATGAGGCTACATCATGACATGAACCAAGACTTTCCCCTATGAGGCCACATCATGACATCTGTTTAGTCTAGCACAGTAGGCCCCTAACACAAGAACAGCAGAAGTGAATCAAATCAAATTGTATTCGTCACATGCTTCATAACAACAGGTGTAGACTAACCTATGGGTCTTTTTACAACAATTGCAGAGTTAAAGAAAATATTTTAAAAATAACATGGCTACATACAGGGAGTAGCAGTACGGAGTCGACGTGCAGGGGTACGAGGTAATAACATGGCTACATACAGGGCGTAGCAGTACTGAGTCGACGGTCAGGGGTACGAGGTAATAACATGGCTACATACAGGGCGTAGCAGTACTGAGTCGACGTGCAGGGGTACGAGGTAATAACATGGCTACATACAGGGAGTAGCAGTACTGAGTCGACGTGCAGGGGTACGAGGTAATAACATGACTACATACAGGGAGTAGCAGTACGGAGTCGACGGTCAGGGGTACGAGGTAATAACATGGCTACATACAGGGCGTAGCAGTACTGAGTCGACGTGCAGGGGTACGAGGTAATAACATGACTACATACAGGGAGTAGCAGTACGGAGTCGACGTGCAGGGGCACGAGGTAATAACATGACTACATACAGGGAGTAGCAGTACGGAGTCGACGTGCAGGGGCACGAGGTAATAACATGACTACATACAGGGAGTAGCAGTACAGAGTCGACGTGCAGGGGCACGAGGTAATAACATGACTACATACAGGGAGTAGCAGTACAGAGTCGACGTGCAGGGGCACGAGGTAATAACATGGATATATACAGGGAGTATCAGTACGGAGTCGACGTGCAGGGGCACGAGGTAATAACATGGATATATACAGGGAGTATCAGTACGGAGTCAACATGCAGGGGTACAAGGTAATTTAGGTAGCTACAATATGTTTATCTGGATCCCCATTAGCTTTTGCAGAAGCTACACTTCCAGGGGTCCACAAAAAACATGTAGTAAGAAAACACTGACACAGATTTATACTAATTTACACTGAACAAAAATATAAAAATGCAACATGCAACAATTTAAAATATTTTACTGAGATACAGCTCATAAGGAAATCAGTCAACTGAAATAAATTCATTTAGGTCCTAATCTATGGATTTCACATGACAATACAAATATGCATCTGTCGGTCACAAATACCCGAACCCCCCCAAAAAAGGTAGGAGCGTGGATCAGAAAAACAGTCAGTAGCTGGTGTGGCCACCATTTGCCTCATGCAGCGCGACACATCTCCTTCGCATAGAGTTGATCAGGCTGTTGATTGTGGCCTGTGGAATGTTGTCTCACTCCTCTTCAATGCAAAATGTGTTCATTGTCAGTAGCTTATGCCTGCCCCATACCATAACCCCACCGCCACCATGGGGCACTGTTCACAGCGTTAATGTCAGCCAACCGCTCGCCCACACAATGCCATACACGTGATCTGGTTGTTGTGAGGCTCGTTGGACGTACTGCCAAATTCTCTAAAACATTGGAGGCGGCTTATGGTAAAGAAATGAACATTCAATTCTCCAGAAAGAGCTCTGGTGGACATGCCTGCAGTCAGCATGCCAATTACACACTCACTCAAAACATGAGACATCTGTGGCATTGTGTTGGGTGAAAACATTTTAGAGTGGCTTTTTATTGTCCCCAGCACAAGGTGCACCTGTGTAATGATAACGCTTTTTAATCATCTTCTTGATATGACACACCTGTCAGGTGGATGGATTATCTTGGCAAAGGAGAAATACTTACTAATAGGGATGTAAACATATTTGTGCACAAAATGTTAGAGAGAAAATATTTGTGTGTGTATAGAACATTTCTGGGATCTTTTATTTCAGCTCATGAAACCAACACTTTACATGTTGCATTTATATTTTTGTTCAGTGTAATTTATTTTTGTTTATTCACAAGATCTCTCTAAACAGGGGCTCTAACAGTTCTCACAGTTAAGAAACTAACAGGTGCATGCTAGTCAACAATTGGCCTGAATAATTTTACAAATATTTCCTGTGCTGCATCTGGATTCACATCCTCATACACATCAGACCAACATAAATGTTTTACATCTTCAACAAAAGAGTTGAGAAAACATTTTGTATGATCTCTTATAAAATTACTTTAGGCCCAAACTTTGGCTCTCCTTGTTATTGCCACAATGTTATGGTCACTACAACCAATGGAAACTGATATTGTTGGAGCAAAGCTCTACAGCAATAGTGACGATATGATCAATACAAGTGGGTGCCACAGATCCAACACTGGTATGCACTCTAGTTGGTTGAGTGATAACCTGGATCATGTTACAGGCATTAGTTAGTCACAGAAGCTTCCTCTTGAGAGGACAGCTAGTTGCTAACCAGTCAATGTTCAGGTCACCCAGAAAATAGACCTCTTACCAGCAGACACATTATCAAGCATTGCACACATATTATCCAAAATACTGACTGTTAGCACTTGGTGGCCTATAGCAGCACCCCAAACGAAGAGGTTTTAGATGAGGCAGGTGAACTTGCAAACCACAACACTTCAACATTTGACATGAGATCCTCTAAGCTATAAAGGAATAGGTCTATGAAAATATACAGCAACACCACCCCCATAGGTATTCCTGTCTTTTATGTAAATGTTAAAATCACTGTATGGCTACTGCTGTATATCAAAGGAATTATCTAAGTGCGTTTCAGAGATGTCAAAGTCACCATTATTAGTCAGTTGTACAACCAAATGCCTTCAACCGAAATGTGTCTTCCACATTTAACCCAACCCCTCTGAATCAGAGAGGTGCGGGGGGGCTGCCTTAAATCGACATCCACGTCTTCGGCGCCCAGGGAACAGTGGGTTAACTGCCTTGTTCAGGGGCAGAACAACAGATTTTTTTCCTTGTCAGCTTGGGGATTCGAACTTGCAACCCTCTGGTTACAAGTCCAACGCTCTAACCACTAGGCTACCTGCCGCCCCTGGCCAGTATATCAACGTTATCCAATGTTAGAAATAAGGTTCAGGAAATCAACAACTTGCTGAGGCTGCATATATCACTATGGACTATTCTTATCCCTTTCCTCGGTAACGTATCATAGAGATGATATTTCCTTCTCCATATTATGACTGTGTTGTTGCGCTGAAGCTACTGACCCTGAGGCTTGGTCCTCTCATTCCTCCCAAGCTTTTGGTTAGCAGGATGGAAAATGAGTCTGTCGTAGCAGATGTAAGCAATGTTCCCGTACACTAGGGCAGCTTTCCATAGCTGGGATGAGTTCTTTCCGCCTAAGGCGCACAGCTTCAGAGAAGTCCCCGTTGAGGAAGATGTTGGTTCCTCAAGTTCTTGGCTCTCTCCAGAACAGCCATCTTGTCCTTAAACCTCAGGAACTTGATCTCTATTGGCCTGGGTCTGTCACCTGGGCTGGTTACACATTTTCCAGACCTGTGGGCACGCTCCACCTCAATATTCGTATGATCCAACTGCAGCTTTTCAGTGATATTTTTTTCTTACTTACTTTCTTCTCAGGACTCAGCCCAGTTCTCATGTGAAGACTCTGATATGCCATCCACAACAATGTATAATTTTTGTGGCCTTCCTCTGACACCGCCTGGTATAGAGGTCCTGGATGGCAGGTAGCTAGGCCCCAGTGATGTACTGGGCCGTGCTCACCAACCTCTGTAGCGCCTTACAGCTGCCGTACCAAGAGGTGATGCAGCATGTCAAGATGCTCTCATTGGTGCAGCTGTATAACTTTGAATATCCAAATCTTTTCAGCCTCCTAAAAGGAGAGTCGCCGTCGTGCCCGCTTCACAACTGTGTGGGTGTGTGTTGTTGCCTACCTTCACCGCCTGTGGTAAGCAAGTCAGGAAGTCCAGGATTATCTTATAGTATGAAGAATACAATTGAACAAAGCTAAATAAAATAGAAAGGATATTTTCTCCAAACGATTTGAGGGAGTGTGCACATGCGGCCATTCTGTGTTGAGCGGTTAAAGAAATAGGTCCTCCTATATGCTTCATTTAGATATAATAAAGCTGCGTGATGCAACTAATGATGATTTGAAAAGAATTGCTCGAAAAGGCATGAGCTGTGGTTTGTTTTTTGTGCGCAGTCTGTACACACACTTCGTCAGACTCTCATTCACAATTTGAGAAGCACTTGATAATGCCTTGAATTTCCCGGCGGCATCCCCTGTGTCCCTAATAGACCCCCAAAAAATACATACCTTTTGCTGCCCTTCTCCGAGTGCTGCCTGCTCCGAAGCATCTCATCTCATTCACACGGCTCTCCATCACATAAATCGTGTCTTTATCACATGCTACAAGTGAAAACAGACATCAGGGACGCAACTGCGCACGTCCTTATCCAATTACGAGGTACATATTGAAGATATTGTAAGAACTGTCCACATTTACTTGTCAGCCAACAAGATGAGTAGGCCTAACGAACAGAAAAAGCACTAGTCTATGTCAATCTACTATCCCCCATAGTACAAAGGCCAACCTATTCTGTCTGGGACAGTTGTGGGATGCGATAGATCCCAAATGAATACAACCACTAGAATCAAAAAAGCTTTTTCAAGCAATGAGGCTGATGCAACAGATCAGAACGTTTAGCTTAAAATAAAACTATCAGGCTATTTCTTCACATTATAAGCGCAGCAATGCACACACGGCAGTAGGCTGTAAGCGTGAATGTTCCATTAGCGGAAAACACCATTATCAAAAGTGACCAAAATGTGAAACATATAGGCCAGGCTACATGAAGTGTGTGACTATGATAAAACAAACATTTAATAAAAAAATTAAAAAAGCCTTACGCTGGGCATTATTCACAAGTGAAGGAAGACAGACAGGACAGATCGATTTAGAATGGACCATTATCGCACACCGGTCTCGAAACAGGCAGGAAAGAAAATATATATATATA